>JANRGW010045077.1:0-38995 GCA_024733675.1 Psilopsiagon aymara | reverse complement strand
CATCCTGGGCATGACGTGCTATGGTATGGAATACCTCTTTGGTCAGTTTGGGTCAGGTGCCCTGTCTCTGCTTCCTCACGGCTTCCCCTCCTCCGTGGCAGAGCATGAGGCTCTGAAAGTCCTTGGCCAGACCAAACATCACTAAGCCATGACTAAAAACATTGGTGTTATCAGTGCTGTTCCCAGGCCGAAAGTTAAAAAAACAGTGCTGCACCAGCTACCAAGAAGGAGAAAATGACTGCTGCTGCTGAACCCAGGACAATCATGCAGCAGATCCTCCTGGAAAATATAATAAGGCACATGGCCAATAAGGGGTGATTGGTGACAGCCAACACAGCTTCACTCAGGGTGAATCATGCCTGACAAATTTAGGAGCTGCCTAAGACAGGGTTGCAGCATTGGTGGATGAGGGAAGAGAAAATAATATCATCTAGCTGAACTGTGCAAAGCATTTGACACTGTCCGCATGACATCCTTGTCTCTAAACTGGAGAGACATGAGTTTGATGGATGGACCACTCTGTGAATAAGGAATTGGCCAGATGGTTGCACTGAAAAGAGTTGTGGTTGACATCTTGATGTCCAAGTGGAAACCAGTGATGAGTATTCCTCAGGGGTCTGTAGCACCTCTGCTCTGGGGACAGCCTGAGAGAGATGGGCTTGTTCGGCCTGGAGAAGAGAAGGCTCCTTAAGGGGAGACCTCAGAGCAGCTGCCAGGGCCTGAAGGGGCTACAAGAAACATGGAGAGGGGCTTTTGACAAGGGCCTGTGGGACAGGACAAGGGGAATGACTTTAACCGGACAGAGGGAAGGCTGAGATGAGATTTTTGGCAGAGGTTCTTCTCTGTGAGGGTGGTGAGGTCCTGGCACAGGGTGCCCAGAGAAGCTGTGGCTGCCCATCCCTGGCAATGTTCAAGGCCAGTCTGGGCGGCGCTTGGAGCAACCTGGTCTAGGGGAAGGTGTCCCTGCCTGTGGCAGGGGTTGGAACTGGATGAGCTTTAACGTCCCTTCCAATCCAAACCATTCAATGAAATCAGGAATATTTCTACCAACACTAGAAATCTGTTCTCTCCTCAAAACCCTGAACTTGTTTGTGTGACATTAAGTAACACAAACATACCTAATGAAATCATCAAATAGAAAATAGCTGTGATAATACTACAGATTACTCTGAGCTACCAAGATATTAAAATGATGACTTAGATACATGATTGAGTTAAGCCACAGTGACATGGAAATTTAGGCAGGCCTTGTGAGGAGACTGAGAAACACCTTTCATCCAAAAAGCTGTTGGAATTTGAAAAATTACTGGAAGTCATGGACAGCTCTAACAATATACTTAGAAAACACTGTCGCAGATTCTGCTAGAAACCAGTATGGTTTTTGTAAAGCCAAATATTATTAGCTTACAAAACACAGATTTAAAAAAGCTATCTGTGTATTTTTTTTTCAATGCAATGTGAACAGTGGGTTTTGCTCTTTATTGAATGTTTATTTTGGACGCATTGACAAAATCATAAAACATTATTATGAATGTACCAGTTTCAAAATGGAGTAATTCATGAAATAGCTATCACTATGACTAATTGCAGCTGCATTTTATCCTTAAACTTAGTCCTATACTGTTGATCCTAGTTCTTGAAAAATAAAGTCTGAAGTTGCAGTTTCCCATGGGGCAAATATATTCAATCAGGAAATTGAACAGAGACACAGTTTATGAATTCAAGTCAAAAACCAAAATCACTCTTTTATTTTCTATTCAGGTATGACTGGGATATTCTTAGCGCTTGGGACAGCACTTCAAGTCACACAGGCCATTAAAAGGTGCCAGTGAAATGTTAACACCAACCCCTGAAATTCCCCATTTTGTTCCAAAGATGGCATTTTTCCACAAACACATAAAACCTTACTAAACCAGGTTACACCAAGTTTCAACTTCAAACCTTATGGTAAGATATAATATCTGTACAGGAACATAGAACATGTATTAGCTGTTTCAAAAGTAATCTGCTAAGCATTAGTTATGATGGAGCAAGCAATTATTTAGCAGTACTACATTTGTGGAGTATATGCTTTTGGACTTAAATATTATCAATGTGTTCACAAGCTGGTTGTTGCCATGTTTTACAATAAGAACACTTTTTTAAATTTCAGTTAGCAGTCATCAAAGCATGTTACTCATCAAAGCATGTTCTCCTTGTCTTATCCCAAATGATACTTCCTGATAATGCTTTTGTGGGTAATCCCCAACAAATTGCCATATCCTAAATGTTACTGCTACAATCAGATGATTTTTCTAAACATGGCAAGATTTTATTATTGTACTTACATGTTCATTCCAGGCATCCCTGGGCCACCTAAAGCATTCAGTGGGGGTCTCATTGCACCTCCATAGTTCTGCAATGATAACCAAGGGTCAGACTACCACAAAACAAAAAAAGAAAACCAAAGAGGAGGGGGAAAGAAAGGACAGCAGGTTAATGATATCCCTACATAAGTGCTGACTGGATAGGCCAATGTAATTCATTCTTTCAGGAGTTTCCAATTTTGACTTCAAAAAATAACACTGTTAACCCCACAGAGAATTACAATACATTAAAAACAGACTAAGAATACTTTAAAATGGCAGTTGTTTCAGGAGGAATTATTTACACACAGAGAAGTCAAGGCAATGGCCAGCAACAGGCAGGCTTTATAATGTATTTAACTTTTATACAGAAGGAACTCATTCAAAATCAGAAATGCAGACTTAAAATCTAAGATTTCTACACAATGGCATTTAAATACAATTATTTTTAATTAGATTTTATTAGGATATCAATAAATGCTTGTATAAAATTACACTATATCACTTTTATACCATACAACATGATCATTAAATTTCTAATCAGTCAATTCTAGTAAGTCCATAGTAACTAATAGGAAAAGTATTTAATGAGTGTCATAGCACTGCTAAAAAATGTATTGCCCAATGCCTATAAAATCTGAGTTTATGCTCTGATATTATGACAGAAGTTTAACTGTACTAGTTTTGAGAAAAATAAATTATACCTATTTTCATTCAAAGGAATACGAAGGAGAACAGTCTGGGAGTCATAACTGACTCCCTGAACTGTATTAATCCTGCTATATTTCTCTGATATTGCAAAAGAATGGATAATAGAAAATTCTCTAAAACGGACAGCTGTCAAATAGAAGAACGTGGAATGAAAAAGTAACTAAAAAAAAGCCAGAACAGGCAGTCTGTTTTCCACTAATAAAACCTATTTCATGTATGGTATACTACAAACTGCATAAACAGTATCAGTCAAACTTATGGATGTTCTCTAAACAGATCTGATTCATAAAACCAGGTAAACATGAAGTCATGAATGGGGGAAATCCAACAATGATAGATAGTCAAAGTGTGGGTCTGGTGCTATTTATACTTCACTGATATGACATGATCAGTTACCTAGAACTGATCTAGAAGTGATCAAGAATTAGGAGAAGAGCTCCTGTTGCTGAAACAAAAACCCTGAACTTAAAATTTCTTAATTGTCAGCAATACTGAAAGAGTCCCGTTGATAGGTGGTTTGCAAGAATACAACCAGAGGCCGCAAACATCCTCTTCCAGACTCAGCAGTGATATCTGAGTTGCTGATCATCAATAACTACTCATCCTGCCTTTTTGTACCAGCAGGTAGACTGATGGCAAAAGCCAGCCAGATTAACTCCTGTTTAACCTAAGTTATCCTAAATGATTTGCCTGAACAACTGCAGGGGAGTAAGTGATGGCTAGTCAAAACAGCTGGGCAGTGACAACCCCAGCTGGCAGTGCTGGATCTGGAAGAGAACACAGTGTGACTAACAAGACAGCAGTTCTGTAATCTGGTTTATTTCATTTTTCCATCTTGATGTGGAGAGCCAAGACATTCTCCCTGTTTGGTCTCTCTGGTATCTCCCCTCTTTATTTTAATTCAGGAATCATTTGTGTGGACTCGGGTTAAAAACCTCTATGAAACCCTGCAGGACCCAAAGAAACCTAATCAAATGTACTTCTAACTCTAATTACTGCCAATTCTAATCAAATGTACTCCTCTGTCCTAAAATAAGAGCATCTTCATTAAGGCTGCCAATTTACATGTTCCTTCATCTGCAGCTATACTCTCTGCAGAAGTTAAGCACCCCAGTTTGTTCCTTACAGCTTTTTACGCTAAGTCAGCACTGCCACCCTTTATCTGGCATTTGAATTGTTTGGAAAATTGCTCTTTAACATCAGGTGGCCAAAAGGAGACAGATTAGCCAAACCTTTTTACTTATATATTGAAGGTGACTTGATTCTTTTTGTCTAGAAAGCAGAAGGGAGCATGTGGGAGGATCACCAGCAGATATGAAGGATGGGGAGAAGTAGCAGTCACAGACTAAAGGTAGTACCCCATTCATCTAACATAGATATATCTTGAAAAAAGCCTGAACACTAATTCTCTGAACTTTTCCACAGATTCAAGCGTTTACAACCATCCACTTTTTTTTTCTTTTAATTTCCTGTTATTTAGTTTGAACAGTCTAGAATCATAAAATACAAACCTGAGGTAAATTTTCTTTAAGTTTTCTAACACATGCATGCTATACTGGATATTTCTATATCAGCACATCAATTGTTCTGCAGGTTGACTGCCTGTGCAGCAAGGTAGCAAAACTTCCTACTACAGTCACACCTAAGACAACTTTATTAGAACATGTTAAAAGTAGGTCTGAAAGATTCATCATATTTGGTTTTAGAACTGTATTATGAGAAGATCCTAAATGCCAGAAACAAAGATAGATGATGATCCATTTACAGAAAAGATCAATTTGCAAACTTAAATTTTATATAGATTGTATTTTTTCCCATTTTAGGATGATGTTCAGTACAAGAGAGAGGAACCTTAAGAAACCACTAGATTTTAGGAGACAGCAAAAATGTAAAAATCATTCTTGTAAAAATTGGCATGAGAACTGCCAGCTGTGTGACTAATGGTGCTGAATAAAGTATCAGTTCAATCTCATATGGCAGCATTGCAAAGGTTCTCTTCCTACCTCCAAAAGACAAGTGGCAAATATACCTCAGTGATCTAAAAAAACCAACAAATGTATTTAATAATAGTCTGTTGGTCATACAGCAGATACAGTGTAGACTGTACAACTGATTTCTACCCAAGAAGACCCACAACTGTAAAGACAGTTATGAACAGCTTTGAAAAGCAAAGCTAACCATCGAAAATTCAGTTGCTATTCCAAGGAATAAAGAACTCTCTAGAGAGATTATCTGAAATGGGGACGTAAAAATGCAAAGTGGGGACACAACAAGCATGCTGTGAAACAAAATACTGGCAACACTGGTATGGAAACACCACCACCTAAATCTCACTGACAGCACTGACAAATACAGAATATTCTGGATTCATGTTTCAGGTATGCATTTATTGCTGAAATGTAATAATGACAAATATCCACTCATGTTTTCACAGATTTGAAGAAAAAGCCTATATATAATTAGTGCCCTGGAGAAGGCTGCTTCTTGCAATGCAAGGTTGCTTTGGATGTCAGAAACAGAGCTAGCGAGATTGATGTGAGGGACAATGTGGCAGCATGAAATTCTAATTCTACATTAAAATCTCACTAGCAATCTCCCAAAATATAGATCAATAGTGGATGAAAGAAAAATGTCCCAGAATTTTGGGGTATTTTTGGTACACAGAGTTCGCCTAAGTTAGATATATCAATCCCTTCCTCCTAAACAGTATAATCAATTATGCTGGGAGGATGCAGAAAACACTTGGTCTCCTTCACAAACCTCAGACTTTCATTACAATATACACTGCCTGTAGGTCAAACAGAACTTTTCTGAAATAAGCAAGGTAAGGGATTCCTCTTTCAGTTTCAAATCTTAATTGAAATGACTGATGGTTTTATTTTAGACTTTGTAGAGCCACAACTCAGAATTAGCTTTTGTAAAACAGACAGTTTATTTTAAAATAAGAAGAACGAGTCCTGGCCATCTTCAAGCTATGGAAAGCCAGAGTAAGAGTCAGTATATGCTTATCAATAAAAAAGGGCACCTATCTGTGTAAGGTACCTGTGGTCCTAATGGAACCATTCCTCTTGGAGGAGTCATTCTCTGCATTGGCCCACCCATGTTTGGATGCCCTGCAAATAAAATTTTGTAGCTTAAAAAACTATGCAATACACAAGCATCTTCTAAAACAGCTTCAAAATTATCATTTTTAATTAACAACAGCTTAAGAAGCTGCAGTAAGCTTTGAAGCAGGAAAAAGAAAGACACAACTTTAAGAAGACAGTACTTTTGAATAGTCCAAATAATTATTTCATTCACCTTGCTGCCTTGTTGGGTCCATCCCGCTAGGCAATAATGGCTGACTTCCTGGGACACCTCCAAGTGCCTGCAGGAACAAAAACCATGTTAAGAGCATATACTCCTCTGAAATTTACTTTAAAGATGTAATTTCCTAATTTGCACCTCCTTTGCCCACCCTTCACTTTATCTTACCTATTATTTAACCTCCAAACAGTTGGGTATGCAGCAATTTTCTTGGGTATGTAGCAATTTATCCCAAGCTTATATTGTTACAGTTTTCCTTTTTAACTTCCTTTTCAACCATTATTTTAAAATTTCCTTTCAGGAGTCAGGATGCAGACACAGATATTCTCCAAGAGTGAGCCATAACAGAGCCAACTCCACAGTATTCACAGTGTACAGCTATGGAGCTGTGATGTGGGGGATATTTTATCTTCCATTCTGCCCTACTCTTCTTGAAGGGCATCAATGCAAAGATAAGCTCATTATCCATGTACAAGATATAACGACTGTCACAAAACTTGCTCCTAAATCTTGCCTTGATACATTAAGGTACATTGTGCGGTTACTTCACCTCTGGTCCAAATCAAACACATTGCTTTTATGTCCCCATATTTTAATCCAACCTTTGTGTTTATAGTAACTGAATTAGGTTTAAGGGTAATTTCTACAACCTCTTACCTGCAGTTTAGTCAACAAAAAAGAAGTTTTTTTATGAATGGGTCTTCGTGGCCGATCCACCTAGCATTTCAAAACACCATCACATTTTCAGTGAAAATGTATCCAGACTGAGTAAATCTGTTACTTGAAAGTAATCTACTCGGGCAATACAAGCAATGCTTACTGCGGGAATGGGTAAATTACTCCTGAATGGGAAATACCACAGTAGTCTTGGATATATACAAAAGGGAATTTATCTGCAAAAACTATAGAGTGCCTTCTACAAGAGGCAGGAAATTCACAATTAAAATGCACATTATTTCCTTAATACAGTCAAAAGATACTGCCCTGCAAGATTAATGGAATTAACAAATGGCCTGAGATAATGTCATTTAAATCTGAGTTTTACATGTACTTCAAAGGCTTTAAGTTAGGACAATGCATAAGAACAATATATGAAGTGTATGGAGAAGTGTCAACTACCAGCAAAGCAGGAACTTGTCACTTCTGCCAGAGGGACACACAAGGACAAGGAGGCACTTCCTGCTGCGAGCACATGTGACCAAAGCCTTATCTCACACAGTCATTACACTGTGGATCATTACATGAGGGACCATAGTTCCTTTCTAACACATCAGACTACTTCCCAAGAAAAACAAGTGACCTGCACAGCACAATGCACTGCCAACAGCAAATAACTTTGTAGGTCTTGATCTTGTAGGACATGATCAAGTACTGGAGGCAATTTAGGGGCACTCATGCTGCACTCAGTACTAATTTTCCTCCTACAAAGCCTAAACTAGCTCAGATAACCCTTACACAGCACTGTACAGTGCTGTGCATGCATGTCCTGTGCTACCCTTCCTTGCCTAAGAAACACTATCCCTACTTTGAGGCATTAAGGAATAAAATTATAGTTAACAGAGGGAATTTTAACTCTGATTTTTACTGACTTCCATCTAATCAAAATTTCAGCCTTAAAGCTGCACTACAATAGCTTATTACTTCCACACATTGCCCACCTATACTGTAACTTACACAATGTCACTGTTGCTAAAAGCAGTAATTCATTGATGTGGCATAATGTAAGTGAATGGCAAGAGCAGTAATTCACTGAGATTATGTGATTATGTTACAGCTCTGAACTGAAAATATCACAATCTGCAGATAAAAGCACATCTGAAAGTGAAACTGCAGGTTGGCAGTGCTTTCACAGCATTCACCACATCCTGCTTCTACCTGCCAGCATTTACAGTGTTCAGAAACAGAAAAACAAAAGAATATGTGAAACCCAAACACTGGAGTGTTTTTGGCTAAGGTATTACTGAGAAGTGTAAAAATAAAGAAGATGTTTTGTACTGAGTTACAGTATGTCTGTAGCAAAGATTTAACTAACACTTCAGTTGTTTCTTGATGATCACTTCTGCAAGGTTAATTAAGTCACCCATTTCCCTTGTGAGAAAGCAGCTGCGGTACAGGTAATTTAACCTGCTCCCAAACATCACCATGTTTGATGTAGGGGAATATCTGAAGAAATCTTGGCACCTGGCAAACGTAGCCCACTCAAATTCAAACTTTATGCTTTCTGACAACATGCCAGTGCTAAAGACAAGTTTATTCATGTGTTATACAGACTCAGAAAATAGCCAGCTCACTGAGCTGTGACAAGAAAGGCAGTTCTGGGAGTCAAAGTTGGACCAAAACACCCATTCCATCTATCTTATGACCTTTCCCGATATCTCCTCTAATATTCTCCTCTATCTGCACCACAGAGAAGCTAAAAAAACAAAGGCTATCTGCTTTCAGATCCAAACAGCAGCTCATAACTCATTCCTGTTATGCTGTCATGCATATCTTTTTTGGAAATGAGAGAAATTGGGAATTCGATGCTTCTATGAAGACTTCAGTGTCTCCAAGAGCCATAAAGCACTTCACAGTATTTTCTTCTCACCAATAATCTTCATATTTACTAAGAAATAAATATACTTCATACATCCAATAAAGACCAGAAGGGAGTGATGCATTTTACATGGAAAAAGTAAGTAAAAAATATTCTCAGAGCTAACTGCTTGATGTGTGGTTAGAGACTTTAGAGAGTGTAACAATTATGGGGACATTCTGCCTCCATCTCAGAGGAAGCAGCACTGACTGGAGGTTAACGCAGCACAACACATGGCAACTATATCCTCCCTCTGCAAAAAAGCTTAGCTCACAATTTTGAGCCATAGACACTAATTATGCACAGGAATGTCAGCTGGGAGTGGCATGGCTGCACCTTATCAAAATTGACTAATGGTCAGACAAAATGGGGTGGAGAGGGACTGAGTTTTGTATCCCACAAGCCCTTGACAGCCAGCAAGACAGCATTCTCTGTCCTGTCCATCACCCAGGACAATGATGCATCACTTATAAACTCTTACCTGATTAGGTATTCTTAAAGGTGGCCTTGGACCTCCAGGGTACCGAGGAGACATGAAAGGCTATGAAAAGCAAAGAAATATTGCTAAATAATTCAACTTAATTTGCAAATACCACATTGAGTCATTGGGTGTATGCCTTGTGCCATGCTCACACCTCAAGCATCCAGCTTAAATACTTCCACAGAGAGTTCAGTGCATTATTCCACAATGTTTTGCAGAACTAAATAAATTTTGAGATGCATCTATTTGGAACTTTGCTACAGCAACTGTGAATGCAAAATATAAGCAATGTATTAACAGTGTAGAATAATAAACCACTTAGATCACATAATCACACACCTATACTTTCCACTGGAGAAGGGGGAAAGATACGAACCCTGGAATAGAAAACAAAAATGTTCTTGGAAAAGTAAAGAGGTAAGTAATAGCATAAAAATTCACAATACTTTCACTTTTTCATAATAATACAGTAAAATGTAATACAAGATTGCGAAGACACAGATAATCAAGTTTATGTTGTTCCATTAACAATATCAATTCAATGCTGCACTTGTCCCATCCTTCATATGCAGCTCCACGCTCACACAGTACATCTCCTGTCTCAAAACCAAATTTATACCCCAAATCTGTCATACCATCCTGCACCTTGTGAAGTTCTAGTGTCGCTTGGTAACTACTGTACAACATGATTCATAGCCCCTGTGACATGTGACAAAGAAGGTCAGTCTCTTATGATAAAAAAATAGAAGTACCAGCGAATTCATTTAACATCTCTACTTATTCCACCCTAAAGTGTGACAATAATCTAGAAATCTAAATAGCCAGGAGGTTAGTGGCAAGTGTGAGATCTACATACAGGAACAAAAAAGGGACAAACATCTGACTAAACAGATGATGAAGAGGAACATTTTGGCAAGCAAGTGTACCTATAATCACAGAAGAAAATGAAAAGCTAAAAGTATACTCTGACTGTGAACACAGGGACAAGAAGACTGACTCTTTGTATTGCAAAAGAGGAGCTCACTTCTGTTCATACCACTGCCACTGGAGACAAAGGAGAGATAAAGGAAAGGAGTCTGCTGGGACTGCCCAGGTGCCATCTCTAATAACAAAGGAGCTGCTGCACTTTTAAACCCACTCTTTGGTGTGTCTTTGAAAAGAAACAAATATACCTACATAGGCATCATCTAGTCAGCTGTAGCTATGGACCAATGAATGGCATATTTCAGCTCCATCAGCACCACTGTGTTACAAACTGAAATACTAGTGGCAATCAATGCTAGCAATCATGTACTAATAGTAGTCATAGTTAGCAAAAGAATTATAATTATTTTTCCAATAATTAGTATAGGATTTTTTCCTATGATCATGCTTAAAAAAATTAATAGATCCTTTCACATCTTAGAATCAAAGCTGAAATAATGTAACCTATATAAACGTGAATTCAAAATAGGTAGTAGAAAGCAATTTTGCATACAGAGGATTTACAAACTGAAGAAGACAGTTCAGTGACAATTGTGAAAAGATTATTAAAAAAGGCATTTGAAATTCTGTGCTACAGAAGAGGGAGCCTTCCTTCATGCCCTCTCTCTGATGTTGAGTTTATGATAAGAAAGAAAGAAAGAAATTGAAAAGGGTTCTCCATGTGATGAGGGCTGTAAACATGCAGGCCCTTGTAAAGCAGTAAAAGCATGAGAAAATTAGAATTTCAACAATTTCCATAAAGGTCAACCTAGTGCATTATCTGGGGTGCAGCAAGATACTCTAGTGAGTATCTTAGATTTGGTTTACCTCATTCAGTGAACAAAACCTTAACTTTATGTACAGTTGTTACAGTTCATAAAAGGGAAATGAGCAGTGTCTCTCAAGTCAACCATATCTTAATATGGAATCACACTACTAATACTGGTGTATAACTGTGCGTTATTGGCAGAACATTGCTCCTTTCAAGCACAGTGGAAACCCACTTTTCCCTCTCTCCCCAGTGGGTTCACATTTCTATGCAGTTTATAAAAACATCTCAAACTGTACTTTTTTTTCATAGAATTGAAATTTTATTAAAAACAGTGACACATATCCCCCACTGCAGTAACAAAAGAAAGAAGCTTACTAATAAAAAGTCACAACTTCACTTTCCAAAAGATGGTTTCTAATGCCTGATGGTGAGTCTGAACGGTTTGATTTGCTGTGCCCTGATGCAAGTAGCTGCCTCAGATTTTTGAGAAGGTCTGGGTCTAGGCAGGTCTCAAGCCACTAACCTAAAACTGGTGGTCACAGAATTTTAATTGGCCAGTGAAGCACTTGTCTTCTGAAGACAGAAGGTTGGTTCTTCACATGTTTAAGAAACAAACATTTCTTCCTGCTACCTCAGCCTTGTGCCAACTCAAAATTCAGTACCTGGATAGTTGAAAACCTGTAACAGATTCCCACACTAAATTCTCTCCTTATTTGCCTCAAAAGTTCAGTGGCAGAAGTGGATAAGTGCTATGCCAATGAACCAAAGACTTCCTTGCTCACCCCAGCTAGCAGGGAAGAAGAGGACTGTCAGCAATACAGAGTTCAAAACACACTTCTTCCACCAAAGGATTAGAGGCATATGACTTATAAAAAGTAAAAAAAGTAATATGCTATGCTATACTCATATATTATGATTACATACTGTA
Source organism: Psilopsiagon aymara (assembly GCA_024733675.1). NCBI lineage: Eukaryota > Metazoa > Chordata > Aves > Psittaciformes > Psittacidae > Psilopsiagon > Psilopsiagon aymara. The sequence goes on along the minus strand of JANRGW010045077.1, from coordinate 26,914 downwards.
CAATATATAAAAATATATTATCCTACATAAAAACATAATATATGATATAGTATAATAATGATAGTAATAAAAATGGAATAATAATATCATTATATATCTTAATGATATATAAGTATATGGTACTATGTGCTATGATACTAAAATAATAATTTATAATAATAAAAAATAATCAGTATTAAAGAAATGGAAAAATATGCCAAAATATAGGAAAAAAAAAATAATTAAATAATACAGCAACTTTAGCCGTTAGGTAGGAAGAAGACAAAGTGGAGCAGATGATTATACTCCAGAGCCCTCTCTGTGCATAAGGATACTTTCCAAATAATGTATCTGGCATTTCAGGTCCAGATTCTGCTTGGGACGTTGCAAAGCCTATCTAAGGGAAATCAACCTCTCAAAGCTGATCTGACTGGGGAAGAAGAGCATTACCATAATGGCTCCATTCTACAGTAATTTCCAGAGGCTGAAATGGCTCTCAAGGGTTTCCAGTCACCACTGCAGCCTTCCAGTCCTCCTAAACCACCACAGGGACATTATGACGAGTACAAGTAGGTGTAAACAACGCTGCAGCACACTGTTCTCAGCTACAATTTACTTCTCAACTAGAGTTCAGGAACTGATACATACACCAGTGTATTAAAAAACAAAACCAAAACCAACCAAACAAAACCAACCAACAAAAAAAAAGCCCACAAAAAAAACCCCACCAAAACCAAACAAAAACCCAACAGTGAAATAAAACTAAAAGAAGAAACAAAGAAAAAAATGCAAAGAGAAAAGAACATGAAGAAAACAAAACAACAGCAAGAATGTGATATCTTAAGCCACAACTGAGATGGAGATGTCACCAGCATTTGAAACCTGTGTCACACAAGTTACAGCAACAGCAGAAGATTCTGAAAACTGTTTTGGAGAACAGCCAATGAAACACATTTGTGAACATCAGTATATTGCAATTACTGCCTTCAGGTATAAAATTCAGTAATTTGGTATTACAGGAAGCATCCTGAAGGCTGTTGTTCTGCAGCTGCGACCAAAGCAGAAGCTTTGGTCTACTAAACTGGGTGAAAAAGAAGCCGGAGAAGAAAAAACTTTTGCGCAGTCACTGCAGACTATATGGACCATAAGTATTTATCAACTTGAACAGAAAAAAAGACCACCTAAAAGGAGAAAACTACTAAAAAAGAATACTTAAAAAATACTAAAAGAATACAGACTACACAAAATAAAATCAATAAATGTCAAATTTAGTAAGCCCCCTGCTCTAACTTACAGCATCTTATCAAGTTGAATTGTTAAAAATCAGTTCTTATTATTGTCAAAGAATCACAATTATAGTTGTTGTAATTTTTAAAAAAAGTTCTTGTTAAATACATGAACTGTGTAATTTTTACTCTGTCTTTTTTCAGTTGTTTGGATGATTCTAGAATATGGTGTGGTTTAGATTTCTTGTACCTAATACCAGTGGAATAAAAGAATTTAAAAGATAGTGTTCTACTAAGTATGACAGATTTCAATAAATCTAATTATATTTACATTTACTTCCCTTCCAAAAGCTGGGAAAATAATTTACTTGCTTCAAAATATAACGGGGTTTTTTTGCATTGACATTTTCATCCTTTTTCTACTTATTTTGTTACATTTATCGACCATGTTTTGTAGCAGATAAATTGCAAAATTTACAATAATCCACAGTCAAATAACTAATCCTAAATATTGCTCACATTTCAGTTCCTGGAGACTGAATTCCTGATGAGATTGAACTTATTGTAAATATCCATACGTATTCCAATACATACATATGACATGATACCCTACGATTGTTATACTGGATAGCACAACCTTATGTAAGAAACATACACGCACACCAGGAAAATATATAAATGTAGTTCAAAAGAATTACTGCAATTATTGGGCATTAGTAACGGGAGGCTGCATAGATCTGCCAGCTGTAAAATACCAAGAGCCAGTATGCCGATGAGCAAAGCCTGGGCTGAAGAATACAAAATGGAATGTTTACCACTTGAATAAGAGAATCTTGTCACCATGGCATGAAAGAAACCCACCTTTTTCAGTTAGGGTAGCTTAAAATAACAATGCTCATCAAGATTAGATTCACATGAACATCTTCCTAGCTAGGTGTACCATTTTTTTTTTTTTTTCAGCTCAAGAAAAACGTGTTTTGTCTGGTCAAAGCAGGACATAAGGTATGTTTCAAAGCAGAGCACTAATTTGGTTTGAATTACTACATTTAAGGACACTGCAGAAAGCAGGGCAGTAGCTCAACCAGTCCCTCTATGCAGACCTGGAAGGGATGCCCATGCCACACTCTTACTACTTTTTACATGCTTAGGAAAGCAGAAGAAAAGGTTCTGCTTGCACCAGAGTGCTCTGCAAGGCTTTCCCAAAACACCCTTAAATCCGTGATCTTAGATACAAACAAATCCAAGTAATAACTCTTCTTCAGCACCTTTTTTTCTTTCTTTTTCTTCAACTTTCATTATCAAATTTAGAATACTCTCCTTAGAATGTGTGTGTCAACACCGTGAGAGAGCGTTGCAAGACTACACCACAAACTAAAAAATACAAGGTGAAACACAGGTTTAGCACTGAAAAAGACGGAAATGCTATTAATTGGTTTGTATAATTCAGTCACCATAATCAGCACAAGCTCTAAATACCATGTATCAGTAGAAGCTGAAAATGGAACCATAGACTTCGTTTGCGCACACTATGACAAATTATTTAAAATTAATTGTGCTGCTACTTGGAGATCAGGTATTTTAAGAGGGTCCAAGCTGCCAGCATCAAGGTCATAAGCCAGACAGGAATTCTCATAATGAGCAAATCTCTTCATTTATTCATTTAAAATTCTAAGTGATAATAAGTGAAACAAACAAAAAATCTTTGTTCCCCTCTCCTTCTTTAAAAAATGAATTCAACTGCCAAGTGATATAGTCTGTCTCTGAAAATGCAAATAATATTTATCTTTTCTTGTTTTCACACTATTCCTGGTTAAAAGGTTTGGCATCACTTCACTATTTATAGTCCAAATGGTAAGAAATAAGACTACAAAGTATTTTTATTTCATTTTTATATTATAGTAGCAGTACTGAAAAATTACTAGGAAGAACATTTTAATATACCACCTTAAAACTCCCGTGTTTCATAAAATGGTTTAGAAGTGCTTTACAACTACGACTACCTGTGTGCTTCCATTCTTAATGAAATGGGTTTTGTACTCTTTGTAAGAGTACTGATGATGAACCATAACGTATGTGTGAATTTATCCAAGTTATTTTGAATTTATCCAAGTTATTTTACAATTCATATACTTTCATTAATTTAGTTTCTTGCATGCTTTTTTTGCGGACATCTCCATCACCAGCAACAGTCATCACAGTGTATAAGACACTCTTCATTAGCACATTTTAATTCTAACCAGGACTAAACTAAATTAGCTCTCCAAATGACATTCTTGCCCTGGCACAGCCTGCTGATAAGCACAGATATGTAACTTATACTCTGCAAAGCTCAGACAGGCCATCATAAATTTAAACAAAATATCATTTTCCTGTTCAACTGCATTTCACTGTTAATTTTAAAACCCTTCTTGTCCTCCTTTGCTCCCCGTATGTCTACAACAGTGTTAGAGGTCTTTGGTTTATATTTTGCTAAATTATTTTGGAGATGAAATCTGGGTTACACACTACACATCTTGTAATCCACCAGTAGAAATCAAACTGTTTTCATCTACACTATTTCATGTGTTACAAAAAAATTGTTAAAATCTCAGCATTGAGACAGGATTTCCCTCTACATTGGCCTTTCGTCATGATCAAACATATTCGCATGAGCAAATTCTTCTCTGTTCTTCAGATAAAGTCCCAGAAAAAAACAAACTTCTGTATTTATGGTTTTCTAAGAGCAGCCTGACATGCTTTAGCAACCTATATACAGCACCAGTAATAGGTTTGATTTAATTTAAGAGTATGGAGCAAAATTATAATTTTTTTTTAATCTAAACGCTTTCTACAGACATCTAAATATTCCCAAAGTTACAACAATTCTAGTATTTCAAATGAAATGAATGCTTTATCTCTAGTCAAGAAATACAGGAGTCATTGTACTATACAAAAGAATACTGGCATACCTTGCATGGTCAGCATAGAAAAATGAAGAAACTAAACCTTTTCCTAAAACACTCAATCAAAACAAACACAGAAAACCCTAAACAAATAAACAAACACCAAACCCCCAAACAAAATAAAAATATTGTGCCCCTACCTAAGCAGGTGGGAGAGAGAGGTTATAGGTTCTGAACAGGAAATTAATGGAAATTTTTTGGAAAAAAAAGATAAAAGGCAATTTTATTACCCATGAGCATTTTATAACGGGTTAACAGCTTTTACTTAAATTTTTATTGAATGCAAATACTACAGAAAATAAGAGTATTTCAAACCTTACAAGCCAAAACTAAAGAACCAAGAAGTATAACCTCTTCAAAAAACAAACTGTGCTTTTAGAGATCAGACATCATATGCACCACTAAGCTTGACATAGGTTTTCTTCCAATTTAGTAAACCTTCTATTGACCCCTAATTATAGTAAAAGACTTCTTTGATTTTTTTGGAACAACTTTGACAATGACAAGCTCGAGTTTGTTATTCCTGCTGTTAAATTTAATAAATATATTACTTCAAAGCTACATGTATTATCATCATCCCAGGATTTTTTCTTCAAACCCAAGCACTTGCAGCTCAAGTAAAAAGTAAGAGTCAGACTTGAATTAATCACAGCAGAAGGAAGCATCATACATGAATGACAAACTTTCCCCCTACTCTACCACTTCAGCAGCAATTACAATGCCAAATTTGGCATATGGTCAGTACCAATAAAATTCTGAAGGCTATCTCACAGAGAACTTGAACTTTCAGGATAAGATTCTAAAGTTCAGAACCAATCTCCTAGGGAAATGACTTGTGCTCAATTTCACTTCTTCCCCCTGCTTTACAACTAGCAGAGTGTCTGTGGCTGTGGGAGATGCACTTATAGAAGAGAAGGCTGGGGAAGCATGGGCTCAGAGCTTATTTAGCTCTTCAAGCTGAGCAGTTTTAATTATTCTAAAAAATACAAGCAGCAAAAAGATTACCACAACTGCAGAATGGAATTATCAAAGCCAGCAGATGCCAGACACCTTTTTCTTTTTTTTAAAGTTGACTTTATTCCTGGTATTTAGAGAAAACGAACAAAAAAGAGAGGAACAAACACAAACTATTTGCAGATCTTTCTAGATGATAATCTCTTCTCACAAAATCTAAAAAGTTAAAATAATTTTTTTTAATTAAGATATTTTAAAATGCAGTGTGACACTCACAAGGACAAAAATTTGCAGATCCAAACTCCGCAAAGAATTAGAAATATATACATAATTTTACGCACTTGAGTGTTCCCAGTGGGTGCCAATCTGCTGTACTGGGGTGGATGCATACAAACAAGAGAGACTTCAAAAATACAAAAACTTCTTCCTTTTAGCATTAATTACACAAATGCAGAGTGAGGGGGAAATCCCCTCTAAAATCTATTTTCAAAGCTTTTCAAGGCCTACAAAAGCTGCATTTGTAGGTTTGGTGACATTTCATTTGCTCACAGCAAGTTTTAACAATCCATGACGCTTTTCACACCTCTGGGGCTTCAGTGTACCCATTCTGCTCAGGGCCAATTCTTTAACTTTTCACTCTCTCACCTGCAATTATTTGTTCTTCCCCACTAGAGTTCAGGATGGCTGTGAAGAGGTAGCAAATCCAGCTAATTTTTCAGTCATTTCTGTTAATTTTTAGTGACTGTAAATTTTAATTAAAAAAAAAGGAAAAAAAAAGAAAAAAGTGTGGGAATCCTGCAAAAGTGGGGAAAACATAAGGATGAGCACTGAAAGGTACCTGATGAAGCAGGATTGTTAACCAAGCATGGCTGTTTCAAGATGGGGGATAGAAAATGGTCCTTGAAAAAAGAGGAAACTATGAGAACTAGGTAGTCATTAAGGTCCCTTCAAACCCAAACTATTCTATGATTCTAAGTGAGTATTAAGGGAAGAAACAGTTGAAAGAGTTCAAAGGGGTTTAGAAAGAAATAAAAATGTTTTTAAATCAATACAGATACATATTATGCTTACAAAGACCAGCCTGAGAGATGCCAGCATCTTCTAGCTTTAGTAAAGTAATTTAGCAGCTGGAATTAGGAATCTTCATTCCTCGTGCAAACAACAACCCCTTGGTGGACAATTCATAGAATCAACACAGCCATTCCGAAATGGCTTTAAGGGACACTGGAGGATTTCTCTCCCCTCGAGATTTTTTACTGCTGGATGCTTGATCAAATGTGCAATCCTTGAGGATGCTGTGTGAGCGTGAAGTGGTTGAGGCAGAGGATCACATATGCAGCACAATCATTTCCAGGAGACTAATACATGTGAGCTCGTTTAAAAGGAGTGTAAGCACAGAGAGAAAGAGAGAAACCACACATGGGATGGTTTAACCCACAGATGTCACAGAATCAGAGCAGGTATATATAAAGGCACCATTCGTATTCCTTTGGGAGTCTTTGACCAGTGACTTTTTAAAACAAAGCAGATATTCAATGATTCCCTTTGCTCAATTAACATTTTCCTTGCTAGTACTCTTAGAGGTATATGGCAAAGATTTAACTGTTTTCCTCAAATGCTGCATTTTACATATCCATAATAAAAGCTCTATTTTTAAAATATGTATCATACCATGACTTTACTATACGTATTGTAAATATAAGTGTAAATTTTTACAAACCCTTTTTCTTTCTACATATAAATAGTTCACCATTTCTGTTTTAAAATGCATGTGGTGAATACTGTCATTGACTTTTTAATTCAGTTACTTTGTTTACTTTCAGTAGCTAAACATTTTTTATTTTTTTTTTGATAGCAGGCAAGGAGAGAAATGGAAAAGTTTTTTCAGCTCTTATGTCTTACTGTAATGATGCTCTCCTGAAGCATCAGATCAGATCTACTAAGGCACAACAAGGCTAAAAATAATACCTTAGAATAACAAGGACTGAGCTAAAATGAAAGTAAGTGCCACTAGATGGCATGAAAGCCTTACATTAAGGGGCTGGGTTTGGTCTGATTTTTTTTTTTTACCCCTTTATGTAAGAGGCATATGTAACTTTTGTGTTTCAAGCATGGTGTCAACACACTTTTCCCATGCCATTCCAAGTATGTCTCATGATCACAAATAGGTGAATGAAGCAAACTACTCGACAATTCCTTTAGAAATTATATGCTCAATGGAAATAAGGTTTAGTGACAAGCTCAACTAGGAGAAATTTCAACAGATCCGCTAAAAAAGAAGAAAAGTATTGCATTTAAAAGAGCAAGTGATTTATTTTGTATGTGAAAAGGCATAGTCAGTGGCAGAATTTTACTTTTTAAAAAATTAGCATATTAAACAAGTGAACTGTCAATTATCAAACAGCCTCTGTTGAGGCTTTACACCTCTGTTGGCACTTGGTGAGTTAACTCTTCAGCAGTGTCTCTCAGGTGAATTAAGTACAACTCCAATATTACCTGCCCAAGTACCTTTAAAAACCAAACAGGTTCCTTAGGCAGATACAGACATAGCAAACTTTTTGTCAACCATGTAATAAAAGATGTGAAGATAACTAGGATTAAAGTAAATATGCATTTAAATGTTTCTCACAATTGCAGTGCAGAACCGGAGTCAGATATTCAGCTGTATTAGTTGTCACTAACATGGAGAAACATAAAGCCACACAATTAGAACCTAGAACTGCGCAGCAATCCAGTGTAGTGGGAAGTGTCCCTGCAACTGGTGGAGGGTTGGAACTGTACAAGTTTTAAGGTCCCTTCCAATCCAAACCATTCCATGATTATTCTAATCCTTCATATAGGTGCATTAAAAACAAAAAGTAACTAAAAGGCAAATAAAATTCTGCAAAATCAATAGTTTTCATTCTGCCTAAAAATACAGAATTCTTCAATGAACACAAGCTGCAGAACTTCCCTCTGGCCTCTATTTAGTTACTAATGCTGGTATGATCCACAAGGATGAAATAAATAGTCTGCAAAAATAAAAATTTAATGTATCTCAGATTTTTTAGTTGATTTAAAGATCAGCGAAGAGATGGATGGAAATGGGTCATTCACTGCCTGAAGAGCAGGGGTTTGTACCTGAACGCAATCATCATGCTTCAAATGGACACGTTGAGGTGTGCCATGGAACAAAAGTGTACACAAACTTCAAAACTTCATGATGATATTTTCAAATATTTGTGTTATTTACTAAAAGCACACTGTACAATGATGTGAAAGGATAAAACTTGATTTTTTTTTTCTGATCTCACTGTCTTCAAGAAGAAGGGAGTGAGGCTCGTACTTAAAATTTGGAAGACCTTGCTCTGCCTCTAAGAGGACTTTCACAAAAAAACACTTCCATACTGCAGAGAACCAACTCTGATGAAAAATGCTGGCTGTTCTCTGGCCAGAAACTAGAAGTAGAAGGGATGTGAAAATATGAGAGCCTGAATTCTATGACCTAATCGTCTTTGATCACAAGTGGATGAATTTAACTCATCTCAAAGAGTTTATTCGAATCCTGTGTAAAGCTTTGGTTGCTGACATTATATGCAGCCTCTAATTTACCTGAAGGCAAATAATTATTATAATCTTAATCAGTCCCCGAGTTGCTCTACTATTTTGGTATCAGATAGGACCACAAAAAAAGTGCAAAGACAAGGCCGTGCCGACCTCTCTGATGTCCATATGAAGGAAACTAACAGCAGGGTAACTCTGATGCTAAAAATCTGCATGGAAAAAATGTCCTAAATGACTGTATTTGTTTAATATACTAGCTAAGTGCCTTCCTCACACCTGAGCTCCATCTACAGGATGTGGTCCTGGCAAACTGATGAGGTATTTCAAGATTCAGACTGGAGCTGGAAGATCAATTCAGAAATGTATACAGCCATTTTGCCCTTATGCAGCCTACTACATTATTATGACTGCTGTTGCCCAAGTAATTCATAATCTTTTAAAAGGACCATCACTGATAACATTTCATTTTAATAGGCAGAGAAACATGAAGAAAGAGAATTGAAACAACTTATCTCGGGTTACCAAGGAAAAATTTGGGTATTGTGCAATTGTGCACATCATTTTTTAGCATCCAGGCTCACACTGATTCTCAACCACTATCTTTCTCTTAGGCTCTATATTTAAGAAAGCAACTTATCAGAAGCACTGACCCAACAGACATCACCCTCACTGAACTGCAGTTGACCCGTTATTTCAGTCTGAGACAAAATCAACTCTAAAACTTGTTTGGATTCTCCTATTTGCAGTTTAAGAATTTTGCAAGACCTATTATCTCTGCTCCTCCTGTAGTTCCACACATTCAGTTTTGATGCTAATGAGCCAAGAGCAGATTCAGCTACTGTATAACCCCAATTTATTTCCAGAGTATCACCTATTCTATGTATTGAAAGATGAAGACAAAAAAAAGTATGTAGCTACGAAATTTGAAGTTACATTAAAATGCAGAGCATTAGATGAAATTCAGATACATCCTATTTCTACATAAACCTACCTTCTTGACTTTTCAGAGTTTTAATTTTTGACACTGTAAACAATTATATTAAAAAATAATAATTCATTTAATGACAGTAGTTGTGCACAACTCTAGCACCTTCCTTTCTCTTATCATTGCAAAGGGTTGCATTTTGGACTCTCAGCACTGTAGTGATCATCACCTATCACCTGAATTGCAGTACAAAAATGCAGTTACAGAGAGATAGAAGATAAATGCAGGTGCTGCCTTCAGAACTCCACATCTGTGGACCACGCATAAACTGCTAGAGACTGCTGATTAACATCAGTGCTGGTGGTCTCCACATAGGTGAAAACCTCATCTGACAAACAGCAGTTTTACTGTCTGAGAAACCATGCCTCTCCCATATTTATCTACCTCCATGTGCTATACTAGTGTATATAATTTTATTCAACAAATTTATTTTCTGTTATAAAAAAAGAAATGTCACAGTAATTATGCTGGAGGTCAGCAGCGCCAATAAAGCTGGAACCCAGGCAGCATTTCCTGGTTCCCAGCAAAGTCCTCCCCTAGGTTGCCACCCTTCCCTGACCAGTCTGATAAGAATGAATTGCAGCAGCAAAAGCATCCATTTCGCTCATGTCCCCATTAGTGGTTAGTGCTGCATGCTAAAATTGAACTGCAGTATAAAATCAAGAGTTAGTACTCACAAGAAATGAAATGACTTTAAGTTGTCTAGCAATTCTCAGTTAGCCAAGCAGAGCTGGATGGTACAGAGCCATCAAAAACTTCAGCTTAGGCCAATCCAAATATTTTGTGAAAGCAGCAAAAGGCAACCTTATCATTCCAGGATGATCTTATAAAAGAATTTCAGGTTGTAGAAACTTGAGAAGTTATTATGTTTTCATAGTGCTAAGTCTCAGCGAACTAAATGTAGATACAAGAAGAGTTCTCCCACTGTTTCCATAATCTTCTCTTAAAAAACCAAAATGGTTCGCTTTTGTGATTTAGAAGTGATTTGCAGGTCTGAATCCCCAACTTTCAGTGAAAAAAAAAAACCAGCAGTTCATTGGATAAGCTGAAATCTGTCAGTGTTCATACAAAGACAGATGAACAGGTTGCCCAAAGAAGCTGTGGCTGCCCCATCCCAGCAAATATTCAAGGCCAGGCTGAATGGAGCTTGGAGCAACCTGGTCTAGTGGAAAGTGTCCCTGCCCATGGCAGAGTGCCAGAACTGAATGACCTTTAAGGTTCCTTCCAACACAAACTATTCCGTGATTCACTCTATGAACATGTTTTCTGTGATTTCGTTTATTCTTGTTATCAGTTGGGATCAGAGGAATTGCAGAAGTGTATACAGAACATATAGTCTAGTTAAAGAAAACAGCTTACTGGAAAGAAAGCAGCTATGAAGGAAATACGCATGAGTTTCTCCTTCTTCCTTGTTGTTTCACCTGCTTTTTACGGTAGCAGATGACGGTCCTCAACTTTCAAAGTTCCCATACATGACTATGTCTGCCAGGGTATCTTCTTGTCCTTCGATAAATTGACATTGATAAGACTTAGCTCCATCTGAAGGTATTTCAACCAGATATATTAACTGCTTCTTCAGAACACACACTCCAACACCATAACACATTGTCATGGACTGTCTGTACGTGTTTGCTCTATGCCTACCTTACAGTTTCAGTATGCTGTTAGGTAACTGACTGGATTTTGGCTTAGCTCCCCTTGTTGTTAGCTCCCAGCTGGAAGCTGGGTTTGCTCCCAACCATATCAACACATCTGCTATCAAACTTGGATTTGCTAACCAGTATCTTATTTCTTTACATATATTTCAAGCGGATGACTACAGTGAAACCTCAATAACCTCTTGAAAAATATCTGTCCTGTTAAGAATCCCATTCAGATGAGGAAAGTAGATCTCTATCAGATAAAACTGTAAGAACTCATCTTGAGCACTGCATGTTATGGAGAGACAAGGTGGCTGTTTCAAGGAGAGGTGAAGGGTGACCTCTGGAGCAGTCCAGATCAGACTGTGCAGACTAGATCCTGGACCCTGTCTTACAGAAGACTCACTAGGCATGCTGTTTAGTTGATGATAGCTCTTACTAGTGTCACAAACTGCGTTACCCTGAAAATGGATTTTCCTCTGTTTCTTTTCAATACCAGGCCTTTCAAAAACAGCAGGCTGTTGGTGGAACTTCAAGTAAGACTGAAGTTAGATACTGACAGACAAGGAACATTTACCCATACTTAACTATAATCTTTAAAGATCTGGAGTGGCTAGAAGTCTTTTCACACTTCTAAAAACAAAACTCCCACACCCTCCTTCTGCAAAACCTTTAAAATAGTTCTTCTCTCCTCTGTAATTCTCATACTTGTCCTATCTGTTCTCTTCCCACTCTTAATTGTCCTCAAAGACAATAAAAGGAAAAATTAATTCCTTTGACACTAAAACTGGAGTGGGTGGTTAAAATAAGAAAAAGTGAAATATTTATAAAATAGAAAAATAAAGATAAAATTGTGTGTAAAAAAAAAATCTACCCAACCAGCTGTTCAAAACAGTAAAAGCAGAAATAAAGTAATTAATCAGTTCTGCCAGCTCCTGAGGATTTTCTGACTGGCAAAAGTAAGATATTTTCTACTTCAGTTGCAAATATCTTTTCATTCATGTATTAAAAATCATGTCTCAGTTTTTCAGTTGATGAACGAAACAACACACTCATGCCAGGTTCAGGGTTTCTTTTTGTTGGTATCAATGCTGCAGGAAGCAGTTTTTCCCTCTATGACTGTGGGAAAAGGAGAACCTACAAAAACATATTGTCACTTACATACAGTGTAAATTAAAGCTTCTGATATACTGCCATTTATATGCAAGCACCACTGGGATAAAAAAAAAAAATGCATAAAACGTTTCTTCTTCCCTTTTTTTGCCCTGATGAAACATGCTTCCTTTATCTATGTATCTCTGTGAAGAAGGAAAAAGATAATGGTCTCTACCCAGACTTCAGCATTTTACTTCTACGGAACATCTGATTGCGATGTTCTCCCCACATCACAATCCTACAAATCTGGGTTGTTTCTTTCACATCATGAAATCAAGTATGTAAAGTGGAAACCTCTGTTCTTCCTGAAGAGCTGTTTCGGTGCTAGAAATGCTGTTACCTCTTGCTCCCTCTGCACAGCCACAGTTCACCAGCATGACGAAAAGCAGATGAGTTTTGGTAGGAGATGTGAGCTCGCTCACAGAGCAGTCTAATCTCTGGATTACAACTGTTAGGCTGCTGTTGCTGCTATTTTTTCCATTATAGCATTCTCAATGTCCAAGGTGCTAACTGGGTATTTAGTTTCATTTATGACAAAACTTAATATAAGCAACACAAAGTCGAAATGCTTGGCTTGGTTCTTTTAGGCATTACAGTTGAGATCTTCAATGTGCAAGGAGATGCAATTCTTAATTGCCTACCTCTAATTCTAGCATCTTAAAAATCTGGTTTGTAGCTTTACCAGAGGGCTAAACATGACCGACAACAATTTTAAGTTTTCAATGCAATGTACATATCACAAGAAACTATTTCTAAAATTGTATCAAAGCATTTTCAGTCTCCACCATTTCTTATCTTTGAAATTTTTAAATAACTTGTGCCGTCCTAGTCCATATATTAAATACTTCTCTGTCAGAGACATCCCTTCCTTTCCACCTATTCACTTATGTTAAAAAAATGATCTCAGTTATTGCACCATATTAGCAAGACATAGTTTAGAACAGGACCTTTTCTACAGACTTGTAAACAATATTACGGAGGATTTTCTATCCTGAAATTCCTGTAATCACAATTTTTCTGAATACCTGAAAAAACCCCGGTGGTACAGGACCTACTGGCATGCCATCTCCTGGGGGAATGTTTCCTAGCACTGGACTGGGAGCTGCTGCAGCACTCTGAAAAGAACAAAGGAAGAATAAACCTTTGTCATTGCATGGTAGGCATTAAATCCCTAAAAGAAACCAAGCAGGAAAAAAAAAAATTAATCTTTGTCATTGCATGGTTGGCATTAACCCCCCGAAAGAAACCAAATCAAACAGAAATAAAAACCCAAAACCTGACCAAAATGCAAAAAGTCATTCTCTGGATATATCAAAATGTCATTGTTGCATCTGAAGGTAAACTGAAATTGTATAGTGCTTAGTCTACACAAGTATAATATTTTCTTAAAGGAACCAACGAATATTGAGGAGAAGGATGCTAGAGGTTGCACAGATACACAAATACGCATCAAATAAATAGATCTCATCTAGATTTAAAAAAAAATATTGCATCTGAGTATGTTTCTACATATACAGATGTGAATGTAACTTGCACACTTTTACTTATGTGTATAAACATCCTCATGCATACACAAGGATATACATAGCAGATAGTAAAGAAAGTAATTTATGCATGTTATCAGCAATTTCAAAGCACTTTAAAGATAATTTCAGAAGACTGTAATATTCTTTCAGAACTACATCAAGCTTCAAAACAGGATTCTGTTACAAACAGTAGAAGAAGGAATGTTCTGCTGACAATGCTTGTGATTTTACTAACCCCCAAAATAACCACCATGACAAGTTAGAAGAATTCAGGTTTGGATTTTTGGAAGGGAAAAGAAAAAACATATTTCCAAGAACTGAATCAGAGGATGAAATTAGTTACCTTTACAAATCCTTTAGCTGGAATAAGCAAATAAAAGAATATTGCTTCTGGCAATTTACAAGCAGGAGGTAGTCAGAAAAAGGGAAGCCAAACTGTTACCATTGTCATGTGCTGGAACTTCAATTACTTTTAATTTCTAGTAGTCTTCCTTCCTGTGATATGTTTCTGCAGGGCATAAGACTGAATTACCTATAAGGACTCACAGTCTCCTGTGGAAGGACTCATGCACACACAACGCACCAAGATCCATTTGCGGCTTACCTGCCAGTATCTGCCCTATAGAATCTGAATGGCTTATATTTATTAACTTATCACTCTACTGTATGCTCACACTTGATTTCCATAAGATGCAGATTTGGAAACTGTATTTCCAGGTGTTTGGCACACTATCTAGGAAATAAAAGAATAATGCTGGGAAGAGTTAAAACTGGCAGAAAGAAGGGCTGACCTTTTTAAGCCAAGCAGAAAGGAAGCATTCATTTAATTACCACAGAGTTTTCAGTGGCTTAAGCTTGTGCTTTAGAATTAACTTTCTGAACAACTAGCAGAAGCCTATCTAACATCTAAGCTGTAAGCTTGTTCCAAATAAAAGTCTAGAACGTATCATTAAAATACTTAAGACTGCAGAAGGTGCTGGCTTCAGAACTCCATGTAAGACTCTGACTCAGTAGAAAAACCTGCAACAAAGAGTCTTATTTGTGCAAGGATCTGGTCTGCAGGATCCGTATTACAATACTAGATAACTGCAATTGACAGGAAAAGCTAGCTGGGTGAATTGGATGTAGCAAACACTTTTGAATCATAATGCCTTCTCAGGAGAGGCTACCACAAATCAACCAAGCTCTCTGACATAACTGAATAAAGACCATTTGTCACTTGCCACTGCCATTGTTTGGCCACAGCCTTCAAGTTCAACAGACTGGAGTATGATGTGGCTGAAATGCATGCGGAATCATGTGACTCCCTGGAAGTCTGTTGCAGGTCTGTCACAGTGTCTGGCCTCCCAGGCAGAGAGAGAAATAAGCAAGTGGTGTGAATGTACAGAAATCACTCCTAAAGAAAAAAGTGATTTTGTTACACTTCTTTGGTTTCAGATTATCTGCATTTCCAAAGGAGAACAGAAGAGAAAGTTTTCACCTTTTTCTTATGCAAAACATGACCTGTTTAAGCTGACCATCAGGTAACAATGCCAAGTAAAACCACGAATAGGTGCAGACACAGTTTGAAGTACGATGGGTCTTACTTCTGTATCTACAGGTTTTCTAGATGAAGAATGACAACAGCAGAATCACTGATGAAGAAAATCAATGACATTAAAAGGCTAAGCATCTTAAGATGTCCAAAACAGCCTGCACTGCAGTCTCTTGACTAAGAAGGAGTAGCCCATTAAAGGAGCACTAATAACTATGAACGTTATTACAATACCAACCCTCCTTGCATGCTAATTTGTGATCACCCCTATGCTACCTTAGCTGTGCCCATCTTTACCAGCCATGTAATACACACTGTAGTATGTCCAAAGGAGCTGATGCTACAGAATAAAGCATTTAAACAGACTATAATAAATCACTGGGCAAATACAGGATGAAGTCAGATAGGCAAAATAAAGTTAAGCTGACAGATAACAAAAAATACTAAGCAGCACCTCCTCTGATACAAAGTTTTCAAAAGCCTTCCATCCCAGATTCACTTATGCCTGCTCACATTACTAAACTATACCAGGCATTAATTCATGTCAGGGTCTCTTCATGCACTCAGTGGATCTCAGATATCCCCCTCAACTGCAGCCTCTGCCACAGCCACCAGAAGTTTTGAAACAATGCCTGTGAGAGAAGGAAGGCACAACTTCTCAGGACACAGTGCTCCTATAGTTGATGAGGTTGTGGCCAGCAAGGTCTCAACTAGAGAGGAGCTAGCTCTTTTCTTCAGGCTAGCTACTCAAAATTAAATTAATTTACTAATGTTGGCTGGTTTTTACTTGTGGAGTATGATGTTTCAGAGAGGTATTCAAGGCACTGATTTTAATTGGCCTAATTATTTGAGACTTGATTACACTGTGCAGTTTATATAAACCACCTTCTGTATCTCTGAGTGGGAAGGAGGACAGAGCAATGCGAAGTCTCAGCGGCCATGGTGGTAGGTCACTTTTACTGCTTAACAATTGTAAGAATATTGTAGCTGTAGGCATTCTGCAATAGTCCACTCTTAGATGCTACAGCAA
Organism: Psilopsiagon aymara; assembly: GCA_024733675.1. NCBI lineage: Eukaryota > Metazoa > Chordata > Aves > Psittaciformes > Psittacidae > Psilopsiagon > Psilopsiagon aymara. Next base: position 10,400 of record JANRGW010045077.1, on the reverse strand, counting down.
CTTCTGTTTCTATCTTTCATTATTTAATGTAGTGAAGTTTTTTTCCTCTTTTCATATTTGTTTATTTGGATTTTCTTCCCTGATGGATAATGAAGTCCGAAAACCAGAAATAAAGCATTTTCAGCATAATAGGTGTATCACATTTTCTAGTTTGTGCTATCCAGTGAACGTTTTAAGAACCAGGTAGATCAATAAACCAACCTGCAACTCCTGCATTGAAATACTCTTCTTTATTCTATACTGATGAATTATTCAGTTCTTTTCCCACAGTACCACAGCAAACCATGGCTTATTTTTGCATGCATTACAAGTTGTTCATCATTAATGCTTCCATTAGTTTGACATTTTAAATATTTGCATCATGCTTTCCCTGCTTTTCACAAAAGGATGAAATAAGAAGAATTTAAATGGTTTTATCTTTCATACAGTATCTTACCTCCTTAAAATTAGAAAACATTTTTCTTTTGTAGCCAAAATACTATTTATGATATCTCCTTACAATTATTAATTAAAATGGTGTACTTGAATGAAACTTACTGTGGTGTTTCTTTGGTCTACCTAAGCTACTCTTAACATTGTAGAATAGATGATTGTGTTAAGTTTAAACTAGTCACAGTTTAAGCTGCTTCTTACAATAAAGAAATCACAAATTAAATAAAAAATATAAATAAAATAGATTATCTTTTCCATTTGTACATTATCTGATATATAAAAATTGAGAGAGAAGTCTGCAACATATGGGTCATTTTTTGACCCATATGTTTTCTTCTATCACAAGAAGAGGTTTGAGACAGAAGATCACAAAATTCCAGTTGCAATCAAAGAATTTCATAAAGAAAGGACTTGGCTTTATCTATAAAAATCCTCATCTGGCTCATTCATTGGTCTGGGCATTTAATTTCACCTATTTCGCTTAGAGTAAGACACCCTTATTTTTACCCAAATGAAGAAGTTAGTCACATGTTCCTAAATTTTTCCACAATAAGGAAAATCTACTTAATGATGAATGGTGAAATCTGCTTGATGATGGATATGAGAAGCTGGACCTCACATTTAAGACAGATCTACCACCACTGAATTCCCTCATCATCCAAACTTTCTCCATAACCCTCTGTTACCCCAGCCTTAAATCTGCTGATTTAACTGGACAGCCCTAGTTCCTACTGAATTAGTAGAGACTGTGGGTACTCACTTCTTCAGCTTCATCAAGCATCAAGCCAACTCCTTCTGCTACTAGCTCATTCAGAGACATTGTCCTTGTGTTTCTTCTGTGGCAAAGCATTAGCATGTTACTAGTATGTAGTGCTCTGAAGCCCATGCAAATAAACATCCCTGTTGGACCCCAGGCACAGGCAAGACAGTGTCTCTATGACTCAGAAACCACTGGCACCAGCATTCATGATGCAGGCAAGTTACAACCGCCATTCTTAGGATTTAATGATGCAAAAACTGGCATCAAAGAGGAAGAGGAGCATCAGTTTATTGAGAGCACAGCAGCAGCTGTGAACCCGTGAAGAAGGAGCTTCATTAATAACTCCAGTTTGAAAGAAGTGGAGCTAGACTTTGTAAGGCACAGATGCTTGTCAGGGCTGTCAAAAGTGCTAGGCTGAGTCTCTTCCTTGAAAATACTTTTTTTCTACAGATGAAGTCTGAAACAGTTTTTCCTTTTTAAAGAGCATCCCTCTCACTATTTGCACAGTAGATGCAAATGTGCTTTCCCACCCTTCATACCACTTCTCATCACACTGCACGTCAGAAGGTATACCTGAGAACACATCTCCATCATCCCAAGTTGTGACCCCTCCATATACTGCTAGAACAACAGCCTGTTGATGCTTTCACAGGTGATCTCCAGGCCGACAGAGCCTCTGAAAGATGGCACATAGACCCTAAAAAACTTACAGTCTAAACAGAAACATCCTATAGCAGAACTGGCTGCATATTACTGCAACCTCATGTTGTATGCACTATTTTTCTGCCTTCAGTCAAGAAAAAAACAAACCAACCAAAAATAACCAAGAAACTTAGTGTTTATACCAGATCTCAAAGTCCAAAGGCAAAGCAGTATTTGTGTAAGAACTCCTTCTTTTACTCCTTCTGATGAGACTCTAATTGTCATGAAAATTTTGACAAGATCTTCAGAAATAACAACACTTTGATCAGTTTTTCTGAAATACAGGGGTTTCATCAAGAGAGGCCTTTTCAGGAGAAATCTGCTACAGAGCAATTCCAAGAACTAGCTGTTTTATATATGCAGCATCATTTTACATTTCATCTAAATCTTAAAATGACTAAGATGTATTCACCGCTCAGTTCAAGTACTAAAACACATACATACCACAAGCGCTTAACATAGTGTTAAGGATCATTTTTGTTCCTGTAATAAATAAGCCATTATTATTTTATTTTAAAATCACTGAACTTTATAACCTACATGAATGTAGATGTCCTTTTTTAGATTATGGTACGAGTGTCGATATTATATTTTCATATATGCAACCAAAAGATGCAGCAACCAGACAAAAATATTCTGTCTTGGAGGATACTAGTACAATCACCTGAATCAAAACAAGAGTAGCAATGTACAGCATCTTAGGTTAGTTTTCTGTATGATCATAAAACATTAATGCACAGGTAATTTTAACTGAACAGCAACTATGTAAGGATGAATGCAACTGTTTTGGTATCAAGTTTTAAACACTGATGACAGCAGCACAGTGTTGGCAAGAAAAGTTTAATTTTTGGTAGCTATTTCCTTACAAGCCATACTGAAAACTCTCACTGACGTTAAGCAATTTGAAATAACACTCCGCTAGTCAGTTGATGGCTTTGAGATGAATGTACAAAGAAGTTCCTATGAAAGTAAAACATCTTTACAAATCAGTATTGCTTCGTTCATCACAGACAGCAATGCCAATTGAGAGAACTCAGGTAAATAAACATGAAGAGATTACATTAGGGCAATTATGTTTAGCTCTGACCAGTCCCTGATGCGCAAAGAGAAAAATATTGTAACAAGATAAGCAAATTTCCATTCATAAACATGTCAGTCTGCAACTTACCAAGTGTTTGTAAGCCAGTAGGTAGTTACTGGAATAATGTTTCGCTAACTTTTACCTACCATGAATCAGAGAAAAAAATATCAAGAGGAACTACAGTGATTAACCACTAGAAACAGCCTCATTTTCTCAAAGACATAACATGAAACTACTCACTGCTCTGAACAATGAAAGGAAAATAAAATAAACAAACAAAAATATTTGAATAAGCTGTTATTCCTTCTATACAGCTTTGAAACACTTTGATGTACACAAAAGAACCATAGCCTCTAGAAAGCATCTGTGGTTTACTTAAGATGTATTGAAGAGCGTGCCCAAAAAATTAGATTTTCGCACAGGAGCATGCCATTTGAAATACCTGGATCACAAGACCCGAACAATTCTTGGTATCAGTTCCACTGATATGTGTTTGTCTAAAATGCTTAATTTCTGCTCTGTAATAGGACGGCATCGATGTGGCAGGACTAGTCTGAGAAGTCCAATTGTAGAAGGTCATAATGTTATTCTTCATAACTTTTCCACTTTTCTCAAATTGAAGCTCCTTACAGCTTGATCTGGAGCCTATTTCCCTTCACTCCATCTTCACTACAATCCGAGTGATAAAGAACATATAATGTCATATGTAATAATTTTGTTAATCGCCAAGTTGCTTATCAGTCAACAGATGGAAAAAAAAAACCCAAACATGTTAAATCTCTGTTTTGGGGGGGAGGGCATAGGAAATTGCCTTGCCTGGTTTCATTCAGCAGAACTGTTCACTTAGTGAACTGGACCTCTTGACAAGGACGCCATCCACTCTTCTTCCCTCAAGAAGTAATCCTCTCCCCAAAACAACCTCACTGCAAGCAAAGCTTCCCCGTATCTGAAGCAGGATTACAGTTTGCTTTACTGTATCCCAGTCCCCAATCTGGGGTTTTCATTCTACTTAGCTGAGATAGTAAAATTCTATTATACTACTGAGAAGCAGGTATTAGGTTGGAAGCGTACTGTTAAGGGTAACAGAAATTATTTTTGAAGACAGCTTTGCTACTGATGAATAAAAGGATTTCAAGCTCTTGTCAAAAGACACCTTTTCAGCCCTGTCTCTCAGCTCCTGCTTCCTGGATTCTCCAGAACACAATTTCCAGACAAAGATTTTTCTTAAGTATGGTTATAAAGAAAAGTTATTTTAAAATGATCCTTTTTGTTATCCACTGGAGGCTGCTAAAACCACTACTGCACATAGGTATCAACAGAATGTTCACTTGAAAAAAAAAAGTGTAAAATTAATCTTTGTTTTAAATAAGGAAATACAGAACTATGTTTACGAATATACAAAAAAAAATACTATTTTGAATAATGAATTCAGAAAATTTTCCAGGATTAAAGGCATTCATTTCAGCTTAATTCCAAGCTCTGTGTTATTTAGTAATGTACACCTAAGTATAAAATCAAAACACCAAAGACTAGCTAGCTGAGTTATGCAAAACATCTGATAAAATGCATCAGTATTATAAGATCCATCAGTAATAATCATGCTGCTGACAAGTTAAAGGCACTTGAGGACACAAGACACTGTGGCTGCAGCTTGGAGCTGAATTGCAGTGATATTTCAATGAAATTATTTCTTTCCAGAAGTGACACACCCCGCCTCCAGATTCCCTGGAGACCAGGACTGCATCGGTCTGCTAGCTTAACAACCACAAAATAGTCAATGCACTGTTTTGTTTTCCAAGCTGCCTCCAGATCATATTTTGTTAAATAACTTACATTGCAGGACATGGGTTTAACCCAGTGCCTTCCTCACAATGAGCAATTTGAATGAAGACATGTGAAAAAGGTGCTTCTCTTAAAAAGGAGTTAGCACAAAACCGATCAAAAGAAACTGTTTAACTTACATGACCATGACACATTATGTGTATCTAACTGATTTTTTAACCCTCCCTTATGTGATCTAAGAATTGCCTTTACATTTAAAACTGCTGAAATACAAAATGGATCCTTGAATAATTATTCCAAATAATTTTAAATGCTAACTGATGATCATATGACTTCCTCTCTGATCAGGTCAATCAGTAACTAAAGGTTAGTTTTAAAAATACCATACTTAGTCCACATATGAGTTTGTTTACTACTACTTCAAAATTCATTTTGAAGTTTTTAATACTACCTCTCAAGAGGAAAATTCGAAGGAAAAAAAAGAGGCTTATAAAAGGTGGAAGCAAGGACAGGTGGCCTGCGAAGAATACAGGGATGTTGCCTGGGAAGCTAGGGACCAGGTTAGGAAAGCTAAGGCCCACTTAGAATTAAACGTGGCTGAGGATGTTAAGGAAAACAAGAAGGGAATCTATAGGTACACTGTAAATAAAAGACAGGCTAGGGACAGCGTGTGCCCTCTCCAGAAGCTATCAGGAGAACTGGCTACCCTGGATTTGGAAAAGGCTGAGGTTCTTAATGACCTCTTTGCCTCAGTCTTCACTGGCAAATGCTCTGACCACACCACCCAAGTCCTGTAAGGCAGACGCAGGGACTGCGAATGAAGACCCTGGGCCCACTGTAGGAGAGGATCTGGTTTGAGACCATCTTAGGAACCTGAATGTATCCAAGTCCATGGGACTTCATGAAATCCACCCATGAGTCCTGAAGGAGCTAGCAAATGAAGCTGCTAAGCCACTGTCCATCATATTTGAAAAATCATGGCAGTCAGGTGAAGTTCCTGATGACTGGGAAAAGGGAAATATAACCCCCATTTTCAAGGAAGGGAAAATGGATGAGCCGGGGAATTACAGAGCAGTCAGCCTCATCTCTGTGCCTGGCAAAATCTTGGAGCAGAGTCTCCTAGAAGGCATGCTGAGGCACATGAAAAACAACAAGGTGCTTGGTGACAGCCAGCATGGCCTCACTAAGGGGAAATCCTGCCTGACCAATTTGGTGGCCTTCTATGATGGGGCTACGGAACTGATGGACAGCGGTAGAGCAGTTCATGTCATTTACCTGGACTTGTGCAAAGCGTTTGACAATGTCTCACATGACATCCTTGTCTCTAAATTGCAGAGACATCAATTTGATAGGTGGACCACTTGATGGATAAAGAACTGGCTGGATGGCCGCACACAAAGAGTTGTGTTCAATGGCTCAGTGTCCAGCTGGAGACCAGTAATGAGTGGTGTCCCTCAGGGATCGGTGTTGGGAGAGGTCTTGTTCAACATCTTTGTTGGTGACATGGACAGTGGGATTAAGCGTGCCCTCAGCAAGCTTGCCGATGACACCAAGCTGGGTGGTTTGGTTGATATGCTGGAGGGAAGGAATGCCGTCCAAAGAGACCTTGACACGCTTGTGAGGTGGGCTGATGCCAACCTGATGAAGTTTAACCATGCCAAGCGCAAGGTCCTACACCTGGGTCAGAGCAATCCCAGGCACAGCTACAGGTTGGGTAGAGAAGAGATAGAGAGCAGCCCTGAGGAGAAGGACTTGGGGGTGTTGGTCGATGAGAAACGTAATATGAGCCAAAAGAGTGAGCTGGAAAATGACATGGAACTGTTGGAACAAGTCCAGAGGAGGGCCACGAGGATGATCATGGGACTGGAGCACTTCCTGCATGAAGACAGGATTAGAAAGTTGGGACTGTTCAGCCTGGAGAAGAGAAGGCTGCATGGAGACCTCACAGCAGTCTTCCAGTATCTGAAAGGGACCTATAGGGATGCTGGGGAGGGACTCTTCATTAGGGACTGTAGTTACAGGAAAAGGGGTGATCTATTCAAACGTAAACAGGGGAAGTTTAGATTGGATATGAGGAAGAAATTCTTTACTGTAAGGGTGGTGAGGCACTGGAATGGGTTGCCCAGGGAAGCTGTGAATGCTCCATCCCTGGCGGTGTTCAAGGCCGGGTTGGACAGAGTCTTGGGTTGCATGGTTTAGTGGGAGGTGTCCCTGCCCATGGCAGGGGGGTTGCAACTATATGATCTTAAGTTCCTTTCCAATCCTGACTATTCTATGATTCTGTAAGTTTAGATTGGATATAAGGAAGAAGTTCTTTACTATAAGCGTGGTGAGGCACTCGAATGGGTTGACCTGGGAAGCTGTGAATGCTCCATCCCTCGCCGTGTTCAAGTCGAGGTTGGACAGAGCCTTGGGTGACATGGCTTATTGTAAGTTATCCCTGTCCATGGCAGGAGGGCTGGAACTGGATGATCTTAAGGTCTTTTCCAATCCTAAGTATTCTATGATTCTACATAAGGCATGACATACTGCTTAAAATAGGGTGATCACTTCTACTTTCTTTTTCCTGCTCCAAAAACACTCACTTTGTTCTGTTGATGCTCTACAGAAAATTCACAGTTGGTACAGCTGGGCTAGTAGGGCTAGCATGAAAAGACTATTTCACACCCTAACTTTCACCAGTAATTAATCTGTTTTTAAAAATTCAATCATGTCTTTTAATCATGAAGTTACTATAATTGCTAAACCCATTTTGTTTTCTAAAGATTTTAAGATTGCCATAGCACAGTTTTCATGCCACTGCACCCCACACAACAGTCAAGTGTTCTCCCATTTTAAAAATATAGCAATTAATAATAAAAGTTTCTCTGCATCTCTCTTCTTTTCCAAGTTATGAAGCACAAATGAATTAACTACGCTGTGAGTTGAAAGCCCAATTCTTATTATGAAATGCAAAGTAGACTAGTTTGGACTACCACTAGGTCACTTGGGAGTGAGTCAGCAATCTTGGCAATATTATCTATTTCAAATCATATTTACCACATGGTTAATTTTGGGTCATTGATAACTTCAAATATTGTATTTATAAATATGTGAGTATGAGGAAACTCAAGTAACTTGTTATCAAAAATGGATTTTTGTCTCCATATGTAGCTGGCTGTAAAAGAAAAGACATGCGTAAACCCACGAATTTTCTTTCAGAAAAGGCTGAACTGCAGAATGTCCCTGATGATGAAGCTACCTTGCTAAAGCAACAGTATATTTGGATGTTCTTGTCTGGACTTCCACATCACGAAATTCCTCTTTAATATCCATTACTAAAATACTAACTACAGATATAGCTCTGTTTTTTTCAAGGCTGTGCTGTAGAAGTTACTAAACCATGAAAATACGATTTCACAATACCATACTACTGACAGCACATTTTCATAGACAAAAACACACTGAAGCAGCCATTTGGAGTCTTTTGTACATTAGTTTCTTCCTTAATCGAGTTAAGAGAACATAACCTAATACACTGTTTACAGCCTGAATTTCATATACTTTAAAATCAGTGGCATTTCTTGTATATATGGGAGCTGAAAAATACATTTTTTATTCCATATCAAGTCTGTGTTCACTTTCAGACACAAAGATTGCAATTAAAAGTGGTATTATTTGGAAAAGATTTCCCCGTGTTTCTTAAGAGTGAAGCTCCTCCCTAGATGGCCAGAAGTTAATTCCATAAGCAGAAACATCATCACAAGACAAACATTCTCACAAAAATAACAAGCAACTGAAAATAACAAGCATCTGAAAATTAAAGATATATGCTGCTATTTCTCAGTTTCCATGTAACACAGAAAGAAGCCTTTAGGAATACTTCCCTGCCATGCAAATATAACTAGCCAAGTGAGACTCTTCTCCTCAGACAGGTCCCTGTTCAGCCACCACAAAGAGAAAGCTGCTCAGAGACATCCTCTTAATGAGTGCACCTTTTCCCATCATCTACGAAGGATGCGTGGGGAGACCAAGAGCAGCCACATCAAAACTGAAGTTCACCTTTGTGAAAACCTCTCCATGTATTTGAGCATTTTGAGTTTAACAGAAGCATTACATGGCAATGTATGGTGCACAGTATTGATAACAAAACACAGTCCACAAAATAGGACTTTTCAGGCATGCCTGAAACTCAGGTTTACAAGAACAGTTAGAATGCTTAATATCAGAGTCTAAGAAAAGCATTGCCAATTTGAAGGAAAATGTGGTAAAGTAAAAACTCATGAAAAGCTAGCCTGTAAAAGTATCTCATTTTTCTCACATTGTCTGAGTATCTATCTTTGGATAAATGTAACTTGTTGAGCAGAGAGTTAACACCTCTAAGTGCTAAAACAGAATTAAGTACAGTGCTTAAGAAGGACTAACATTTTCACACTGGTGACTATTCGCTATATGTTATCTTTGGTAGTTTACAAGTAACAAAGGTCTGACCTGCTACCCATGGGGTAAGTCCTGGGTTCAGCTGGAACAGTTATTTTTCCCTGGTTTAAGTTTGATTGTAAGTCCTCTCTACCATGTGACCTGGAAGAAGGATGATTTTCAATGGGGCCCTGAGCAACAGCAAGCCTTTGACCAAATTAAACGATAGATAGTTCACGCAGTAGCCCTCGGACCAGTCTGTCCCGGGCCAGGTGTGAAAAACGTACTGTACACTGCAGCCGGGGAGAATGGTCCTACCTGGAGCCTCTGAAAGAAAGCTCCAGGGGACACACAAGGTCAACCCCTTGGCTTTTGGAGTCAGGGATACAGAGGATCTGAGGCCAGCTATACCCCAATTGAAGAAGAGATACTGGCAGCCTATGAAGGGTCTCGAGCTGCTTCGGAAGTGATTGGCACTGAAGCACAGCTCTTCCTGGCATCCTGGCAGCCCATGCTGGGCTGGATGTTCAAAGGCAGAGAATAAAGTCATGGGAAAAGCCAGCAGCAGCAGCAGCAGAACTGTTCTCAGGTCACCACTGACTGACCCTGACTTCCCTCCTATCATCACCCCAACAAAGACTGAACTTTGATGAAACCAGACAAGCTCAGCAGTGACCAGATAAGTCCAATGGTGTCATCAGCAGGCTACAATCCCACATTACACACCATCTCTGCCTTGAAAGACTGTTACGACAGATGGAGCCTGACATCATAGTGTGAATGAACTCAGTAAACTTTATAGGGATAGTCCATTGACAAAGGAATGACACCAAGTCTATTTGTGTGTGTATATATATACATTTTATACATATATAAAGACACAAAAAGTGGTATTATATTGAAAAATGTGGTATCTGAGCATGATGTGAATAGTATGGAATATGAGGTCAAAACTATCCTGGGTTCAGCTGTAACAGTTATTTTTCTCCTTCTTAACAGTTTGTGCAGTGCTGTTTTCGACTTTAGCTGGACAACAACGCTGATAATGCACCAATGTTTTAGTTGTTGCTCAGTAACATTGTCATGGGTTCAGCAGTAGCAGTCATTTTTCTCCTTCTCAGTAGCTGGTGCAGTGCTGTGTTTTTAAATTGTGGCCTGAGAACAGTGCTGATAACACCAATGTTTTAGTTACTGCTGAGTACATTTTGGTCTGGCCAAGGACTTTCTGAGTCTCATGCTCTGCCA
>JANRGW010045075.1:0-16102 GCA_024733675.1 Psilopsiagon aymara | reverse complement strand
AGGTGTAGGACCTTGCACTTGGCATGGTTAAACTTCATCAGGTTGGCATCAGCCCACCTCACAAGCATGTCAGGGTCACTTTGGATGGCATCCCTTCTCTCCAGCATATCAACCGAACCACACATCTTGGTGTCATTGGCAAACTTGCTGAGGGCACACTCAATCCCACTGCCCATGTCACCAACAAAGAAGTTGCACAAGACCGGTCCAAACACTGATCCCTGAGGGACACCACTCATTACCGGTCTTCAGCTGGACACTGAGCCATTGAGCACAGTTTTTTGCATGCGGCCATCCAGCCAGTTCTTCATCCACCGAGTGGTCCACCTATCAAATTGATGTCTCTACAACTTAGAGACAAGGATATCATGCGGGACAATGTCAAACACTTTGCACAAGTCCAGGTAGATGACATCAACTGCTTTATCCCTGTCCATCAGTAGCTCCATCATAGAAGGCCACCAAATTGGTCAGGCAGGATTTCCCCTCAGTGAAGCCATGCTGGCTGTCACCAACCACCTTGTTGTTTTTCATGTGCCTTAGCATGCCTTCCAGGAGAACCTGCTCCATGATTTTGCCAGACACAGAGATGAGGCTGACTGCTCTGTAGTTCCCTGGCTCATCCATTTCCCCCTTCTTGAAAATGGGGGTTATATTTCCCTTTTTCCAGTTGTCGGGAACTTCACCTGACTGCCATGATTCTTCAAATATGATGGACAATGGCTTAGTAACTTCATTTGCCAGCTCCTTCGGGACCCGCAGATGGATTTCATCAGGTATGAGGAAGACTAGAATAACAAGGCTAGAACCCTGTGCTTCCCTTTTTGAAAGAGCAGAGCTCAAAGTTTGCCACCTAAGTAAAACAGCTGGTTTGGCCCACTCTCATTCCCATATGTTAGCAGAGGATGACCAGAGAGTGCATGCATGCTGTTAATATAAGTGTAAGAACACAAGCTTTATATTTTAATTTTGTTGCAGAAAAAGACTGTACTGGAAATTGGTTTGGTTGAAGGGAAATGGCATTATTATGATACAGCAACCTACAGACAAAATTAATGTCATCTTTCTTGCATACTTCCACTCTGGAATCAAAATTTCTGCTAACATGACTATTGATTAGGACATATATAAGTAACACACTTTGTAATTCATAACTACTGAGTTCACCTGCTCTGAAAGATGATAGACCAATACACTAATAAGTGATCTGAAGATCATCTGTCTTGACTGCATCTTCAGTGAGTAACCCTACATCCTCTTGTAGTGTCACTTTAGGTCAGTCTCACACAAACAGCATAAAAGGATTACTTTTCCATTTGATTCTTTACCTTTCCAGTATATTTGGACTGTCATGTTGTGAGGCTTGTGGGGCAATGACATCTTTTAAAAAGGTCAATAAATTATGTTCTCATGTCTCTGTGGGAAAAAAAAAATAAAAAAAAAAAAAAAAAAAGATCATGACTTCCATCACATGAACAGTCAGACTTATTTCAATGGGAACATCAGTGTAAAATTCTCATCTGTATGGGAAAGACAATACCTCAATCCCACAAGCTGCAAGACATTGATTACTATCATTCTCTTTAAAGGGAATAAGATCTCATCAAGCTTCAGATCAAAATATGGATCCTTTCAGGTCACATTTACCAATGATCCATGGTGATACAAATTAAATCAATTACATCTTTCATTTGTATACAAATCATAAGTTAAATGAATGTTCTACTGCCCTAGTTAAACATAATTATCTATAAACACAGACAACACTTCTTGTGCTCCTTCTGACAATGTCATATTTTTCTTAGTTACAGGCAGGACATATTTTGAACATTCAGCAGAATAACCTCCATTTAGAAAGTTAGATCTAAAAATCAACATTTGCTCAATGAAAGTTCTCCCAAGAGCTGGGTTCTGTCAAAACTAGCAGAAGGATAGAGAAAAAGGTTCTAAAAAGAGGTAGCATATTTAATTTCAGAACAGCTTGTTTAGGTCCTTACACCACCTCAGCTGTAACAACATTTTCATCAACTTCAATAGGCTTTGGATCAGGCTCTGAGTTGGAATGGAAGTTGATGATAACAGTAGGAGTGCACTGACTGATGCCAACAGGCTTTCAATTGGTCCATTATTATGAAAGCTGTTTACAAGGAATGAATAAGTAATCCACACTGTGTTATATACACTACCTCTCTACTCAGAATAATTAATGTGGCTTACTGACTCACTGTTCTTACCATTTCGACATCCACTTTATTTCTTGGTGAAAACTTTCTAAAACTAATTTTAAAATCTTCTTAAATTTGAAATTCCAGAGTTTTTATAGGGTTTATCAAAGAAAAATATACAGTGAGACCATTCTTCCTCCTACACTAGTTTCTTTTAACCTAACAGCCACGATAATCCTGATGAAACATCTTTACATCAACTGCTCATGTTTTACAGAATGTTTTTTTTCCCTAACTAATTGAATCATATACATCATAGTGACATTTATTAAATTTTGTTAATTATTAGGTACATTCTCACACATAAGATTTTAAAGAGTTGTTTAATGTCAAATCTATATATGGTAGACAATTAAATCATTATATTCATTAAAGTTACTCTTAATTCCTCTGGCAGTAGGAAATGGAATTATAAATACATGTTTCAGTTCACTTCAGTACTAAAAGAACACATTGCAAGCAGCAACAAGTGTACATTTTTAAGGATCACTTGTGAAATGTGCTGGATGCATAATATCAGATTCTTCACAGAATCACAGAACCCTTCTGTTCCTATAAAAGATTTACAGAATATAAGAGAGTCCTACCTAGCTAGCTATTGTACTCGCCTCTAAGAATGGGGATTAGATTAGCAGTTATATCCACCTTAGCTTTCGAACTACATTTTTTGTGAAATATATATACTTCAACTCAGCTGATCATCAGAATGGGCTTCAGCAGAGACTGATGACTAAAATGTCTTGGTTTATGTTTTGTACTACTGGTTCACAATGGTCTTTCCTGTCCTTAAAGAATATAAATAGATGGTAATCACAAACCACTGCAAATGGTCTATCAGAAACATTTCTGGAGGGGGGTTTGATCACTGGAATTTATAATTCACAAACCAGACAGCCTAGGGATTCAAGTTAGCAGCTGAGAGTGAATAAGTCCTAGAAGATAAGTCTGCCTGTAGTTCTTAGGAAAAGATGAACACTGGGGCAGTGCAGCCCTCTGAAGATATTCAGATGTGTATATGGGAGAACAATTCCAAACTCCCAGTTTCGGATGCTGTCTCATCCCATGTTCTATCTCTGTACCAGGTTGAAATCAGGCATGCAACATCTCTTCCCATTCTGCCCTGATTACAACCAGAAGGAAACCTGACCTTCTTAGCCAGAGAGGTACCACAATATACTCCAACTAGATCCCAAATTTGCAAAAATCAATCATATGGTTTGGACATGCACCACACCACATACTCAGAGGTTGGTCAGATGCAGCCTTTGTCCTTAAAAGTACAGCTTATAGATAACACACTTCTAAATTAGATCCCTTAGGCAAATGCTTGCAACTGATTGGGATGAATTCAGACTTAATAGCTACTTTAATACAGTTCCTTATAAATAAGATTAAGACATATTAATCACTAAGACTTTGAAATACAAATCCTAACTTTCATATGGTCTAACACCTTTCTACCATTCTACAGATGACAGTGACAAAACAGAACAAAATACAACGGTAATAGAAAGCAGCACTATAAACAAGATGTATTTTCAACTACAAAACTTGCATGCATTTTTAACGTTACAAATATGGATCTATATTCAATTCTTTGCAACCCCGCTTGCATTTTGAACATAAATTTGCTTTGCCTTACTCATGGGGAGAACGAAGAAATCTAATCACATTCTACTGAGTGTTTTCTCTGCTATAATTTAGTGGTAAAACTGGCAGGCTGCCTAACCACGTCAAAAAGGGATACATTTGAAATGCTGTAACTATAAAATAACAAGGAAGCTTTTAGCCACATTCATGTAGTGGAGACTATGAAAATGTTTACTTGTAATGTGGTTAGCATATGAAAAGATTAATCTAACAGGAAAATACATTTTAAAGTTGTGAAATTGTCTTGCTTGATGTATAAATATTTTATGTAAATAAAAGCGGATTTCAGATTCATATAACATTTATATATTTTTAAAACTAAAGACATAGCAACTGACTCTGCAAAGCATTTTTCAGTAATACACTCACTCTTCTATCTACTCTAATGCCTTTATTTGTTCATATTAGCTTTTACCCTAATGAAGATGGTGCCAGTGGTTCTGTCTGGGTAAGCTGCTGACAGGACACCATCAGCTTCGATGGAAGGCATCACTGAAAGGAGAGCAAGCGGTTTTTCAGCTCAGTGACTCTGATTGCAGGTTACACTGAAAGTAAATTGATGGTAATGGCAGGAATAAGGAAAGGTGACTTTTCCACAGAACTGTAACTGCAGAAGTTTGAGAATATTGGGGTGACATAGGGATGCTGCTCAAAGTACTTTGAACATCAGAGCTCATTTCCTTGACTAGTTTTCTTTTTTCCACTCTCTTCATTAAATGTGTCACTGGAACATAAAAGCCACTTTATACTCTTGAAGATCTGGAGACAGCTTCTAACTTATATGCTAGAGAGGGGTAAAGGGGTGTAAACACAAAGGAAAAGTCAAGACATCCTTTTTAAGTTCTGATCCAACTAAATTGGAGCTTATTTTTATTATTTTTGTTATTTGGACAATTAACAAATTGTCCCCCATGCAAGAAATAAAACCAGAATGGCCCAGCAGACTAATGGCCAACTAACAATACCAAGTAATTTTCATAAGATGCAGACAGCTGCTACCGCAACCATTACTTCTGAATATAATGGCTGGATTACTTTGTGGAAGAACCAACACTTTGTACCAAATTTCAAAGCATTTTCAAAAGTTGTAGCAGGCAATTAATGCATGAGTCAACACTTAAAGAAAAGACCAGTAATTTTGCCACTTCTGTGGCTCAGACTCACAAGTTTGTAGAGAACAGAAATGTGTTCATTAAAGAATCTACAAAATGACATTGATTTTCCTGGGAATCCATATAGCATTAAAACTCAACTGAAGAACAAAATAAGGTATCGGAGAACATGATGAGTTACTGCACCTCAAATCATAATTCTGGCATTAGAATTTCTTTTATTTTTTATTTTTTTTTTAAAAATGAATACTTCTGTGATCCATATAGCTGTTTGATATACTTACAGAGTTTAAAGAGACTCATTCTAACTTAGCATCACAGTATAAATCATTTATCTGTTGTTAAATCTAAATGAAAGTCTATGGATTTGTGTCACCAAATTAATCAAACCAAAGTCATTACATTCAAATTCAAATATATTTTCCTGGATGGCTGCATGGCCAAGTTTACACAGTGCAATTCTGTAGATCATTCTGCCATTCTGGGGCCAGGGAAGAGGGCTGATGGGCTGATGCTAAGACACACAAGGAACTGGCTGATTCAAGCACCTTTACAAGAGTAACATTGGGCCCTCACCTTAAGCTCTCCTCTAATTCAAAATCCAAAGCATTCTGCACCAGATCCCCATTTCTTTAAAAGGCATATATGTAAGCCAGTACTGAACTCCAACGGGTTGCCTCTGAAAAATCCAGTAATGACCTGTCACATAGGACTTTGAGTGTACCCTGAGGAAGATCCAGCAAACAGCAGCAAACAGAAAATTTCAAAACATCTTGAAGGTTCCTATAATAATTTTACCAAAAAGACACATCGCACACAGAAGAGATGCTCATGGGGTGGAGCTTGACACTTGAAGCAGGAAGACATTAGCACCAACACTTTCACCCAGCATACACAACCTGAAAGCAGGGGAGGGGGAACAACCACCTAAACAAATAACCCAATTCCCAAGCATAGATCTGAATCAGTCAAACCAAAGATTTTTTTGTTATTAATCAGAATAAGAGAATCAAAAGTGAAGTAATTTCTTTCCTTTAAATATCAAATGCATTGAAGCAGCAGTAATTTATTTTTATGCCATTATTTCTTTTGATACTATGGCAAAATACCATTCCTAAATGCTGGTTTTCTAAAAACATAACCATTAGGATAGTTGTTACATATTTAATTTCATGCTCCACTCAGCGTAAAGCAGTTGAGAGACTGCCAGCCAGAGCAAATTAAGTAACCGGTTAGATAATTTCCTGCTTAATTGAAAGCAGGTAGTTTTTAAAAGTAAAAATTGATTTTGTTTCTAATGAGTGTGTAGCTATTTCTGCCTTTTTCTATTCCTGTTATTAAACAAGGTTGCACTAAACCTTTGTACACTGCTAATGACAGGCACAGCCAGAAAAGAACTGGAGAATACTGTTTATTTCTTATTTTAGATTCCAACTGCAATAAAATGGCATCTCAGCATTGGTCCTCCACTTCAAGATCTTCTCCAGGTCAAAAGTTCTTACCTTCATGCTTTTCAAGGACAAGAAGTGAGCCAGCAATCTCAGCACAGTTCAAAGCAAAGAAGCATCAATCATCCTAGCAGACAATAACAGACATCAGGAAAAAAATAAAAGAACGTGTTCTACAATTACTGCTTTCCTTTGATTTTTAGGAATGGTCACTCCAAAAGAAAGCTGTGATGCCTAAAGACAACAGATAAAGAAATCTCTGACTGACATTGTTACGTGGTTTGATAAAAAAAGGACTTAATTCTCCATGACTGCTCAAAAAGCACCTGTCACAAGCAGTTAATTCACTTCAAAATTATATTTAAAGACAAAAGAATAATTGTTCTATTAAAATACATGAACAAAATATTACATTTTCTGATCTAAAGAAAAAATTAAGGTGGCTGTGTCCATCTTTTTTTCTTCCATTTCTTTGAAAATTAACAAAAGATAAAGCACATTCTACATGCATAGAAAGTACTGCTACAAGCTTTGTATAACAACCCAGTGTTTTGACAAGTTAATAAGAAACAGTCAAATTCCAGTGTGACTCATCTTAGACTCTACCCTCATAACTGTTGAGCACCTGATTGCTTCCCTTCCACAGGTGCATATATGTAAGCGATAATGCCCTGAAGTGAATGATAAAAACTTAAGAGTCCAAAATCAGTAATACATCTGTATAAAACTCAGAAGCTATAGCATCATCTATACAGGTACACATAGATTTATAACCACCACAAAATGCCAAGATGAGTCTCCCAGTGAGAATGATTTCAGACCTTCAGAAATTTCCCACATTGCTATTACTGATTAGTGCACTGAGACAATTAAGACCTGCACCAAGCAGAGTAAGCAAGACTTCTGTAACCTCTCAGTAGCTTGATCCACGCATTACTAAAGGTATTATGTGCAGTTCTAAGTATCTAAATCTCGTGCTTAGTATACAAATCCTTCTGAATTTACAGTCTTACATGAGAAGATTCAAAGAAAAATGTTCTATCCTCACAGAGCATAATAAAGAGGTATGCAAGGGTATCATAAGATTTGGGGTTATCTTCTTTAGCTTGTGCTAAGAAAGTACTGTCACTGTACTTGCTAGTACGCCAAATGACAAGAGGAGTTTTTTTTTGGTTTATCCACACTGACAAATCTCTAAAGCCACTAACAATCTTAAAGGCAACACTTTGAGTTTTTTCTGAAAATCATGGTTACTAAATATAATTAATTCCCCGTTTACTTAAAGGTCATCAATTCAGTACTAAGAGTTTGCCTATTCATACATAATGACACTAAATCATGCCTGAATTCTTGATAACACTTCTCCCTTCTTCACATGTTAGTACATATGTACAAATAGAACGTAAGCTTGTTTAATGTAGACAGCTATGTGTGGCACCTCA
The DNA here is from genome assembly GCA_024733675.1 of Psilopsiagon aymara. Taxonomy (NCBI): domain Eukaryota; kingdom Metazoa; phylum Chordata; class Aves; order Psittaciformes; family Psittacidae; genus Psilopsiagon; species Psilopsiagon aymara. The sequence continues at coordinate 8,225 of JANRGW010045075.1, read as the reverse complement.
ATCTGCAAGAGCGTGGTCTAGAATGGTTGGGAAGAGAGGTTAAAAAGTTCAAAGCAGGTATTTTATTCAAAGAAAAGAGAATATGAATAAGCCATGCAGTTTGTCCCAAGCAAGTACATGAAGAACAGTGTGTCATCATGTACTGCTTTTGTAATATAATCATCACAGGGGCAAAACAGCTCTGAAACTTCAAGATTTTCTCTGCCTTGGATTAGGAGTGCTTCTTGTATCTCACCACTTCTGAAGTGAAATGCTGCTGTTCCTATCAGTTCAAGTTTTCAGTTCTCAGAGTAAAAGACACACACAAAAATGCTGCAAATCCTGACACCAAGCAATATGCCTCATGCAACGAAGTCACATTTTCACGTTTACTGTTACAGTCATTTTCAGTCCAGCAGCAGGTCTAGGGCTGATTTGCAGTCTCACAGTATTTATAGTATTTCATAGTCCTCCTTTTGTTTCCTTAGAGATCAAAGAAAGTGACCATTAAAACTGCACATTGTTAGGCTGTCCATCATAGACCTTAGGCCAGGGTCATTTACAGATCAAACTTGTACAAACAGAAGTTGTGGGAACGGAAGACAGAAAAAGAGGAAGAAGTAGAAATATATCATGGATGTGTGAAAACTGGAAGTAGGATAGGGAAAAAACTTTACTTCATGATATCCAAATGAAGACTTTATCGATGGTCATTCCAGTAAAAAAATGTGATGCCTAAGGACAAGCAGACATCCCTTATGCCCAAAATTTAGAAACAAACAAAAAAACCACCCAACAAACCAACACAAAAAAACACCAAAACAAACAGACAAAACAAAAAAAATAACCACCAAAACCACCAATCTCCCACCCAAAACCCAAACCAGACACCATTCTGTATACTTACTCAAATATCACTTACTTAAAAGATGCCCAAATTCTACATGAAGTTGTTAAAAATTTAAATCGAGTGACTTGGTCTTGTTTGACCAGTGGACAAAATCTAGCCAATGCTATAAAGGATCAAAGGTACCTAGTAAGAACTGTCAGTATATGACTGCAGTTTTACTACACATAGAACATGTACAGTACAAGTACATATAAGTCATCCAAATACAATCCACTTATGTTTAGATTCTGCAGTCTCAAAGAATGCAAATAAAGTATTAAATGCATGCTTCACTTCTGATATCTTCACCACCCCTTCCACTGTTGAAGACAATGGATGCATTGCTATTAGGACAGACTTTAGAGCACCACACTGAATAACGACCACAGGCCACAACCACATGAGCTATAGCTGACCATAAAAACTTCATGAGCTATTTTAAAAATTACCCCTAATTGACCTCAACTTACAGGTTCTCAATTTTCCGCTAAACTTGTGCTGAGAACTCATGGACAATTAATCTATAAATATCATCTTGCGTAAATCTAATTTCTGAATGACTTTCTGTAAGTACTTAAATGCAGCTATTTTCCCACACTAGCTTTAGAAAGAAAAGGAGTCATTAAAGATTACAAATTTAAGACTATAGATTAAGATCTAATAAATCATAATAATATGGAGTAGGAACTCATATTCAAAACATTCTCAGTTGTAAGAAAAGGTTAACTGATCAAAAACACACAGAAGAGCACTGTGAAATCTGCACTGTGGAATGGAGACATACTACATAACTAAACAGGTTAAAAGTTTAAGGGGAAATTAGAGAAAAACAGCATAAACTGGTGCCCTTCAGAAGTATATTTGTGTATGTGCAGACACAGACTAATTCCAAGTGCTATCTTCTTTGCTTGTAGCTAGAAATATAAAACTTTGGGCAGTTAAAAACTTCGTGAAAATGAAGAGCAAGTTCCACGTGAAGGCTCTGATCTTAAAAGTTGACCTGTGTGCAAGGTCATACAGTGCAACATCTGTTGGTCAAACAACAAAAAGAAAAAAAAAGCCTGCATATATATTATTAGATCCGAGGGCTTAAGAAAAGTACCTTTTATCCCTTGAAGGGAGAACAGAAATGTTTATAAAAACCCAAACAAACATCAAACCCCCTACTGAATAAAATATAGTTGTACTGTGAAAAGTTATCTATCCTTCCTCATCTCTCAAATAGCAAAACTCCTAATGGCCTCAACATTTAAGGGCCCTACTGGCAAGAGAGTAGCTATTACTCTTCTAAAACAGGACCGCAGTTACTAGCAGGACTCTGCTACAGAAGCTACATTTCCTCAAGGTTCCACAGAATACCCTTCAGGGTAACCAAGTTAGCCTCTGCCCGGTGTTATATAGACTTCCTCCCTATCAGCTGCCTTCATCAGCCATTCAACAGTTTTCTCTTAGGTGTAACAAATTTTGGCACTCTACCATATGGATCAGTGCTCAGAGTTTGTACCCAGAGGTACTGTTGGGCAGAGTCAGGCAGGTATCCTGCCCTTTGTCTGCCCCTACTTTTATGTATAACACTGTACTGTACAACAGTACAAAACTGAAGGGTTTTATTGACTTGTCCTGCAATGCAACATTTGAGGGTACCATATGCCAGTGTAGACCAGAGGAAGAGGAACTGGATCTTGCAGGACTGAGTTTCTAACTCGGAATGCATGGAACTGAATGGTGTCATCCTTCCTCTGGGACTGACTGTTTAGCCAGGTTACAGAGAGTAGCCTCCTCTCTCCTTGACCTTGGTCAGTACTTTCATATTGCTATGGACGCCTATCTCAGCCACCAAGGTGGGAACTTCCAGGCTATAGTTTCTGAAGGTCCTGGACAGGAATACACCATCAGAGGGAACCTCCAGCTGGTAGTGCTCTGATTGTGAACATCTCGGATGGGATCTGCTTGCTGGGGAAGCCTCTAGCTGGTTGTGCTAGAGGTGAAGGTTCCAGACAGATATCCAACACATCCATGGTGAGCCAGCTGGACAGGAAGAATGTCAGGAGTGGAGGAATATACAAAGACTCAGCAGAAAAAAGTGACTTGTCTCTTCCTATGAAAAGCCTTATCAACATCAGCAGCCATTTTCCATCATTTGAGAGCCACATGGGCCACTACTATTAACTTTGACTAGATATAAGCTATCTGCAGTGTTGCTCATCATGTGGGGAAAAGGAGGCCTATGTGAATCCTGTAGGAAGAACAGTAGGTAGGACATGAAAAGGGAGCTCTATAGCCATGATGTGTCATCTCAACTCACTGACATTACCATGTCAACTTTAGTTAGGTAGACTTACCTTTAATTAGGTCACCTTACCTAAAAGGAACATGAGAATCAGGTGTGTTCCATAAGTAGACTGGAATTTCAAGGCTAGAATGCTTAGTTTCCTGTTGCTATTCATTCCAGGAAAATGTACATGATTTAGTAATGGGATTTTCCCACAAATGGATTAACTTTAATTACATTATTAGCAATCAAATTTGGGGGATTGGATATTTTATGTATCCATACATGTGCACACCATCACACACGGAAACATTTTTTCACACAGTTAAAACAGTTAATAAAGTTAATATGAACCCTCTCATGACCAGTAAGTCCTTAACTCATGCACCTTGTGGAGTTACATTTTCTCTGTGAAAGCTTCACTGGAGTTTCTTCCTCCACATTACAGCTAATAGTACATGCTGTCTGAAAATACATCTTCTAGCCCTTTACCTTCTTGAATGGCCATAGAGGGCTCATGATAATCTAATCCCATAAAAATTATAACCTTTGACTTACTGGCAGCCAGCATCCCTAGGCCTCTAAGTAAAATAAAAACTGGTTCAGAATAAGACAGCATTTTGAATACATTCCAGTCACCAGAAGCAAGAACCATGAAGCCTTAACAATGCAAAAAAATTCCAAAGATTAAAAGAAATTTCCGAGTCTTAGACAGCTGTCAGTGATGTACTCAGGTAAGCATTTTGCAGTACTGACAAAGAAAGTCTGTCAAAGACAGTTTACAGATCAATAAACAGTTTCTAGCACATTAAAAGCCTTCAATATAATGATTTCTTTCATTTTAACACTAAGAGGTTATTTCCTTCTTGGGTAAAGCACATCTTATACAAACAACTGAAAACTATGCTTCCCGTATTTCTTTATCAAGTTGCTGCCACCATCACAATATATGGCTAGTCCTGTTTTGGAAAACGGGAATTGTTTGTTTGTATTTCAAAAAATGAGAAAAGCATAAAAACCTTTGAACATGTCTCACAGGCATGTTGGCCCACACTGCTTCATCAAAAGAAGTCTTCCAAGTTCAAAACTGACTGCCAAAGCTGCATACATGACATTTGCTATTTCAGTTCCTATGGGAGGGTCCAGATAAGATCCTTATGGGTAAGAAATAATGCTAGGCAATCTCTAGCCAAAGATTTCAGAGAATGTTTTAGGCTTTACTTTCTGGAAGTACTGACAATGGATCTGATCCAATAAAGCTCTAAAGAACATAATTTAAATATTTTGCAAGATCAGAACTATAGCATGCAATGGAAGAGAACACAAACATCTATTACAAACACTGAAATAGGGAACACACAGGCACAGTTAAAGTTTAATACAGTCAAATTTCTGTATAATAAACCCCAAGTTCCCATCGATCTGCTCCAATGCCCATAAGAAAAATTCACAGCAAAGTGTCAGGATACGGACCTAGTCTTAAACACAATCCCTTTGACCCTCTCTATGTGCTTTCCTCCCGATGCTTTTAGCGGTATTTTCTGCCCAATCATGCTTTCAGAGATACAACACCAAAGTTAATCTGCAGATATACAACAGGTGATGAGTTATAGATCAAGAATGCTGAAGTAACAGGGGCACCAGAGTGAGCTCTATGCAGAACCAGTTCAGCTCTGACTGAGTTCATTAGTTCAAGCTGAATCCCAGACCATTGCAGATTCACAGCCATACAAGCACTTTCATACCTCATGGAATATGAGTACATTTTGCAAAGCTTGCCCAGTTACTCCTGTGCTGTGCCCACAGGAGAACTGCACAGCAAAGTCCAGATGGATTTCAGAGACTCTGTGATGGAGTTGGTGGTATTAATCCCTTTCTGAAGTCAATCCGAGCCCTTGACAGGGCATGGCTCAAATCCAACCTGTATCCAGGACTGTAGGTGAGCTCATCTCTGTGCACTGTGGAGCACAGCATGCAGGCTCCAAGAGATGCTGCAGTATTCAGTCTTGAACAGTACCTCCAGTTCAGCACCAACAACACTGAATCAGGGTCAGGTGTCTATGTGGACATAGGCTGTGCTGGGTTCGTCAGTATTCCTCATAACAGGAACACAGGGCGCACACACCCAAACAGACACAGATCTAGCTCAGCAAGACTTGACACTTTGGTTCTATAGGGAAAGAAAACAGCTGGTCTGCATTCAGGCTCATACATGGTACTAGATGTTCCACACTCACGCTGGCTCCAGATGAACTAATCAGCCATGGTAGCAAAACGCCTGATTCAGCTCACATCAGTTTCCACAGGGTTCCCCTCCATAGCATCACTTACACCAGTTTGTTGTGTAAAACTATGTCCTTTGTACAAGATCCAGCCCTGCCAGCTTGTCCTGAGTCTAGAAGCAGCTCCCTAAAAAAACCCCACATTACAGAAAGCTAAGATGTGAAGATGTAAAAGACTAAGCCTGAGACATAAAAGCATCACAATACCAATGTAAAAGAAACCCCCAAATTAGCATAAGTTGCTCCAAGTAAATCAAAATGGATGTGCTGTGATTGCATTATACAGAGACCATTTTTTTATCAAGATGCCAGCATACCAGCCTGGTTCTTTCACATCTAAAGCATTTGGTTACAATGAGTTATAATTTGTTATAACAATGTTAATAAATTAAAAGCACAAAGGGGCAATTACAATCACATTAAAGCATTCCGCAATTTCGGAAAATTAATGTTTCACTAAGTCTTTATTCTTATGGATAAATTGAGTCAGAACTGTGCTGTTCCTACACTGTGCTAACTAGTATCAGTGTTAAGCTTTTTGGAACCATATGGAAAGCTATCAATTTTTTTCTTAAGTAGGATTCTCATCGCTTTGTTTAATATCACTACAAATTACACAGGCTAATATTTACAGATGGTTTCCTGTAGGAACTGTGAATCAACAAACTACAAGGCAATAGGTAGTAACTATTCAATCTCAAAGGAAGTGTTGTGAGCTACCTGCCAAAGGGCTGTACAGAAAACCAGGGAACTCTCTCACTTCTAATCCACCATTTGAGTTGGTGCTCCTCTGGGGCTTTGGCAAGTCACACAGGGCCAAACTGTAGCATTATCAAACTGAAGCATGAGACTTTTCTGAATCACATACAAAAAATATAGACATAAAATCAAAATAAATCACAGGACTGGCTTCAAAAGTGACAAGACTTTTAATGTTAAACTGCAGATTCATTTTACTGGTCTCCGGGTGCTTCCACTTCAAGTTTTGATCAACTCAGACTTTAAAAAAATTCATTATGGACACTAAATATAGAAACATATCTACTTGATCAATAAAAAGGGATATTCACAAAGTTTGATGTCAGCCCTACATCTTTCAGAGAGACATTGAGCATTTTAAGTTTCTCAAATGATTTCAGAAAGCCTACAGATTTAAACTTTCAAAACATTCAGCATCAGGTTTTGTGTGCTTGACCACAATACTGGGACAAAAATGGCTCACAGTTACGCAAGCTAAAGAGAAAAAGGCTTTTGAAAGTACTCAGTGCAGAGCAGTATCATATGCTGCTTCCATGCAATCCTTCTCCCACCTTCTCAAAAACACTATCTCACAGCTACAGAGAAGAGCACCAGAATGCCCAGAGTGGAGACCGAATGAGAGAGATTAAAGGAACATATTTTCTCTGGCACAAATGAAAAAAAGAAGCTAAAGAGATCATGGTAGAAATCAGTCATGTTAAAAAAGGTGAATATGGAAGTTAGTCACTCATAACACAAGAAAAAGGAGATGCCAGTTTTAATTATTAGCTGACAGATTTTTAGAGCAATTGAAGTACATTTTTGTTCATACAACACCCAATGAAACTGTGGAACTCACTGCTACCAGATACCACAGACACCACAGAATAAGAGAATGGAAGTATTTGTACAGAAAGGTCCATGGATGTTTACTAGACACCATGGCTGCTACCTGTGAGCCAGAAAGTCCTGTAACCACACAGTCCTACAGACACTGGATAATAAAGAGGGCTGGAGTCCCTGCCATATATAAACAGGCTGAGAAAACCGGGGCTGTTCAGCCTGGAGAAGGCTTCATGGAGACCTCATAGCAGCCCTCCAGCATCTGAAGGGGGCCTATAAGGATGCTGCGGAGGGACTCTTCATCAGGGACTACAGCAATAGGACAAGGAGGAATGGGCTTAAACTAAAACGGGGAAGATTTAGGTTAGATACAAGGAAGACATTCTTTACCCTTAGGGTGGTGAGGCACTGGAATGGGTTGCCCAGGAAAGCTGTGAATGCTCCATCCCTGGCAGTGTTCAAGGCCAAGTTAGACATAGCCTTGGGTGGCATGGTCATTGTGGTACCCCTGCCCATAGTTGGGGGGGTTGAACTTGATGACCTTAAGGTCCTTTCCAACCTTACTCTATGAACACAGGTGAGCCACCTCTACACTTTTCCTTGGGCTGCCTGGCCATTCCACAGGGGGGGGCCTTAAAGAAGCCCCCCACAAGACCCATCTGCTCACTGCAGACAGCCTCACCTCCCTCCCGGCTTGACAGCAGCGCACTGCCCAGCACAAACACCCCCTTCCTTCCTCCGTTGGAGGCCGTCACCCATGAGCCTATAGCGGCGTGAGACCCACCCCCCAAAACCTTCCTTGGGCGAACACCAGCCTCCTCGTTTGCTGCTCCTTTCGCCCACCCTCCACCGCGACGAGTGTGCCCCATAGCTTTCCCCGGAGATGCTTAAGGACGGGGCTTCACCTCAAGCGGAGCATGAGCAAAACAACTACGGGGGGGCAGGAGGGACACCGTTATTACCACAGCGGCAAGAGAGACAGCTTGTGTCCGTGTCACCCCCCCCGGGACACCGGCAGCGAGAACCGAGGCGGGAAGGCGGCGGGGGGCGCACGCGCTCTCGCTGCGGGGCCGGGCGGGCAGCTGGAAGTCATTGCCCGGAGATTGGCGTCCGCGTTGCCACGGCGACCGCCCCGGCGGCGCCAGCTGGGGCCGCAGTGTGAATGGGTGATGTCACGCGCCCGGCGCCGGCCAGTCTGGGCAGCCCGGGCCGAGGCATCAGC
>JANRGW010045074.1:17424-27856 GCA_024733675.1 Psilopsiagon aymara | reverse complement strand
CAGAGACAGGACACCTGACCCAAACTGACCAAAGAGGTATTCCATACCACAGCACTTCATGCCCACTATATAAACTGAGGGCAGTTACCCGGAAGGGTTAGATCACTGCTCGGTTGGGCTGGGTATCTGTCAGTGGTGAGCAGTTGTATTCTCTTCCCTTGTCATTTCCCTTATTATTAGTATTATTGGCGGGTAGCAGTAGTGGTTTTGTGTTATACCTTAGTTCCTGGACTGTTCTTATCTCAACCTGTGGGAGTTACATTCTTTTGATACTCCTTCCCATGCCCCTGGGAGCAGAGGGAGGAAAGGGAGGGAGTGAGTGAACAGCTGTGCGGTACTGAATTACCAGCTGGGCTTCAACCATGGCACCCGTGTATATATATATGCTGCAGCCCAGCAATAGGATATTAATCCTGAGTTCACCATCAGCAATGCTTTCATCTTTAGCAGACCAACTTGCTTTCTTACTTTCACATTTCACACACAATAAATTGTGTTTACTTTTGAGATGTTTTCTGCAGACCATGAAACCTGGTGAACTCTTTAGAACATGAAATCTTCCTTTCCACCTCTTGGACATCTTCCTTTTTCAATGCAAAAACAAAACTGATATTTGGATTCTAGGAAGAGAACAATTTTGCTGTAGGATCCATTGGAAAGCTTTGTCTTCTTGAGCAGCACAGACACCATCTGTGCAGATCACCAATTGAAATAATCCATTCACACCTCATCTCACCATTTCCTTCTATGCTCTGATGCCTTCTAAGTTAGCAACATCTCCATTTTCCTTGTGCTTCAGAAGATAACATTCATGTCTTCTAAAACGCTTTGATATACCCTAAATTACCATGGATAATACTGTTAAGCTGTATAATGGAAAATTCATTGCCATACACACAAAGGAAGGCAGAGCAGTGTGTCGTTTTTGCTCACCAAACTCGATTTCTGTCCAGTTTCCTAGGTGGAGAGGCTCTCTATGGGTGTGCATGAGGGTGTGGGAATTCCTGAGTGACACAGCTGGAGTGGGAGCAGAGCTCGCAGCATCTGTGTGCCTGTGGGCCACTACTAGAATATGTGAGGGCGCACATGTCAGTGCATGTCATGCAAGCATCAGGCTGGACTGCTGAAGAGTAAGTCAAGTAGCCTAGGAGGCTGACAAGTAAAGGTGAGCCTGAGCCTGAGACAATAGTAGTAGGTGGCTACCAGAGGGACCATGCCATCTGCTGGAGAAACCAGAACAGCTGGGTAAGGGAGGTCACCTGAGAGATCCATTTCCTTGCACATGAGGTGCCTAGATGTGAGCGGCTTCAACAACAGCTAAGAGCTAGACCAAGTGATGAAGTCCAGCTGCAGTGAGATCATAGAATCAACTAGTTTGGAAAAGACCTTCTAAGATCATCAAGTCCAATCATTAGCCCAGGACTGCCAAGGCCACCACTAAACCATATATCACTGGGGCCCCATCTACATGGTTTTTGAATGCTTCCAGGGATGGTGATTCTACCACTTCCTTGGGCAGCCTATTCCAATGGATGCTCACCTGCTCTGTGAAGAAATTTTTCCTACTATCCAATCTAAACTTCTCCTGGCATAGCTTGAGCCCATTACCTCTTGTCCTATCACTTGTTACTTTACTTGCTCGGTCTGATGCATGCGTGAATCACTTGTGTCGTTGTGTGCAAGGGGATCTTCTCAAGCAGCTGGACTGTAGCTGTGGGTGATTGTGTGCTAAGTACCAGTAGCTGGGAAGAGCAGTAGCAGTACCAGGGCAGCCCCTGGAGAGACCATGTCTGAGCCCATCTGCCCAGGGAACCCATATTGGGCATATGTGTTCATATATTCCCACTAACAAATTATTTATATATTCCCTTCATCCTGATGAAGACCCCTATCCTTATTCAGCTGAAGAGAAGTATGGAATGAGGCTGCTAGTGCTGTTTGTGATTGTATGAGCATTGTGTGTCCTGTCTGCATTGATTTTGAAGCAGCCTGTCTATATGTGCACACACACGTTGCATACACGCATTTGCCTATCAGGAAGATGTGCCTACCCTCACTGCTAGCTTGACTCAGGGACAGGAAGCTACAGCAGGGCTACCAGATTCAACCACCCCTAAGTACAAGGGTAACAGGAAAAAGCTAATGTTCCCACCTCTCAGTAGAGCATTTCGTTTATTTATTACTTTTTTAAAGGGATTCTATAAACTACAAAATACTTAGCACCTCTTTAGCTCTCCATGTTAAGAAAACAAAACCTAGACCTCTGTGACATAGTCAGAGTGTACTCATTTATTATACCCAAGGTCAAGTGCAAGGGGAGGCTATACATTTGAAGGTTTGATGGTTAATCTTAGATAAACAGTAAATCCTATGAATGAATTTCTGTCAGTGATTTATTCATAAGATTCCAGCACCTAGGGGGTTAAAATTAAATTCTTAGACCAACAAGACAAGACTAATCTCTAGATGCAATTTTCCTATTGCAAACAAAATGCTGAAAGAAAATATATTATCTCTGTCTGCAGTTATAACTTTGACATGACTGGAAAATGTAGGAACTTTTGGCAGTGCAAATTCTCATTTCCTTATTATAATCTATTTTTCTTATTGTACTTACATATGGTTTTCACTCATCTTTATTTGCAGAAAAAAATAACAGGACACATGCAGTGTCTGATAATGTTTGCCAAGTGTTACATTTTATAGAAATACTTTTAGGGATAAGTTGATTATTTTATTGGACTATTGGTAACTCCTAGTATCTAAAATTATTCCAAAACTTGGTATTTATTTAATCTCAGGATGCAGCAGATTAGAAGCACAGTCATTCTTCTTAATTCTGAAATTTCAGTTTATGTACTTGTTGGTGATCTTCACATCCAAATTCTCCTTTCTGTGGTCAACCCTAATACTCACAATGTTCTGTAAACAAAGAAGAGCTGGCCAAATTAAAGGTTTGTTACTGAGAAGAGGGGACTAGAAAATATTTATCACATAAATGACCTAGCTAATCATCTTCATAAAGAGGAAACTTCCCCAAGAGAAACTGAGAGAAGCCATCATCAGTCATTCAGTTTGATGAAGAATAGTTATTGTTATGTATAGATTCAGTGTTTTATGGAATTAGGACCTATGAAAGAAATGGCCCATATTTAAAATAAAATGCCCTTGATGGAAATGAGACAAGTATTTGTATTGCCTGCGTAAGTTATCAGGCATGGTACAGATGGTGAGGGACTTTGCACTGCAGATGGGAATGATTCAGAAGATGATAGAAGTGCTAAATCCAAACCCTTGCTCCATCACTATCTAGGGATAGATATTGATGACGGAAAGTTTACATATAAAGTTTACTTTCAGCAAATATGCATACTTGTGGGAGTCAAAGTTATATGATAAGAAAATGCAAGTTTATCCAATGGTAATGGAAATTTTTTTTGTACTAAAATAATAAGTAAGCTGTTTATAGTATACAGTTAATACTGTCCTTGAGATGCTATGAAGAAGATATTATCAGGAAACAAAACTGCTTTGAGTAAGTAATCTCAGCAGTTAGTAGTTTAAGGGCAACAGAATGAAATTCTACTTAGCTCACTAGTATGTCAAATCTCAATGATGCATACTATGCTGGTCAACTCTCCAAGTTAAATACAGATAGTTGTACCATATATAACAATCCTCTGAGTAATTAGCAAATTTAAAACATCACTTGTCTTCAGTTTATCAACTGATTTATTACAATGACAGTTTATATAAAGGAAAACAATCATCCATATTTCATACCAGGAATGTCTTCTAGAAAGGCATGCTATCACAAATAGAAATGCAACTATCAGTTTGTCTTTTCTTTTTTACTAATATCATAATAGAATCCTTATACAGAGAAGAAGATAGTTCTTACTTCGGTCTTTTCTTGGCCAAGACATACAGCTTCCCCAAAAAACTTCAAACTTGTATTTACAAAAATTCTTTCTTAAATTTATTTCCCTAACATTTTTCTTTTTGTAGCTGTCTTGTACTCTTACTGACTACTAGAAAGTTGAAACACCATTCTGAATGGTGAAGGTGAAAAATAGACCAAAAATCTTTTCCAAGTAATTTAGACATTTTAGTTTTCTGCACGGCCCTCCAAAAAAGTCAAGTGGTAAGTATGGTAAATTTTTCACAGTAATATATTCTGCATAGGGATAATCCCAGTATTTTTTTTTTTTTTTTTTACTATTTTGCTTGAAATTGGAAGTGTGATGTTTCTTAAAATTTTTGTTTCATGTACAATTTAAAATTTCTTCAGTTTTTATTTTTTAATTTGTGCATAATGTGCATATGTCTTCATTTGGAAAAGATATTATTTTTAATTTTCAAGAAATAGACCTGCAACTTTCTCTCTAAATGGTGTTCATGCCTACAATGGGGTTTTGCAGAGCTTCTCATCAAATAAAATGTCCAGCACCATGAATTGTTTGTTAGGACATTTCTATGCAATTATGGATAAAACAGTTTGTGTACCAGAATATATTAGCAAAACTCTCAGTTCTTACAGAAGGAAGGCTTGTAGCTTTTTTTTTTCTTTTTTTGACAAGTAGTTTTTTCTCTGCCTATTTGGTCAGAACTTCTGGTTCACAGATGTCTTTTTTTTTTCCTGGAAAAAAGGAGACATCTCTAAAGTAGAATACCTCTGGCTCATACAATTAATCTCATCTTGAGTTATTGAGAAATGAAATCTAGGTATACAAGGAGACAATTAAGATAACAAGTACCATTCAACTACGGCATTCCACGGACTGAGATAAAATGTTTTCTTCTGAGGAGCAAATTGTATTCTATTTATGGAGCTACTTATAAATCTCTTAAGACAGGAGTTTACATAGTCAAAGTGTCTGCTTATGCAGGCCTAAGTGTATTTACCACTTACCCATATTCAAAGTGCTTTGAAACATTAAGTAAAGAGCACAGAAAATAGCCTTATGAAACAAAGACACTTTTTGGTGGCATTACAGAACTGTAGAAAAGGGGTGTGTAAGAAAAAATAGTTAGTTGATGGTCAGAAAGCTGTCAAAGCCTTTAAAAACTTGATCAGGTATCCTGCCAACAGAATGTCTGTGCAATGCTTTACACAGCATTACAGAAAGAAATTCAAAATCCATATAATTCATATAATTGTAGAGTTCAAATATCCTCTAATTTTGTATTCTTGTAACATATGGATGGGTATAGGAGGAAGCTGGAGAAGACTGTGTTGGATTCTCACTCTGTCCTTGTAACTACATGGGCATGGCAAACCATAACTGCATATTGTAAATAGAATGGCTGTTTTCATGACCACAATTCTTGAACTCAGATGCCTAAAATATTTGCATATATACATATAAACATCTTGTGATAAGACAGTGAGAAGTGCAAATCAGCTTGCACAGATCTACACCAGGCAGGTCTACAGGACTGATGATTCTGTTAAAGCTAGCTAGTTCAAGCCAGCTCAGATATCTCTATAGTAGCTTATTTTTAAGAATGCCCGATGAAGCCGTTCTCTATAGCTTTCACTGACTCTGGCTCTAAGCTTTTATGTCTCCATCAATAGAATGGTGTTGCATCATTTATCTAACCAGGATGGATTAGAAGGTGTTGGATGCTAGCTATCTGGTTTTGCAGTTTAAATTTCAGACTCAAAGGTGTCAAAAATATTTGACGAACAAAATAAGATAAATATTTTACATAAGTAGAAAAAAGCATAACTTTATTCCATCCCAACACTCTCAGTCAGTTGCAGCACCTATAATAAATGCTCAGAGCAATGTAGAAATATTCCAGCTGCTCTAGCCAATGAGCTGGCTTAATCTGGAACTCGACTCAGATGCCTCTGTACAAATGTACGTAGTATGGGAAACAAATGAGGAATTAGAGATGTGTGCACATCTATGGGGGTATGATATAATAGGCATCACAGAAACATGGTGGGATGGTTCCTGTGACTGTAGCATTGGAATGGAAGATTACAGGCTCTTTAGAAAAGACAGGCACAGCAGACTGGGAGGGGGAGTTGCTATTTATGTTACAGATAGGCTGGAGAGTATGGAACTCTGTTTGGGGAAAGGTGATCAGTTGACAGAGAGTTTGTGGGTCAGGATTAAAGGGAGAACAGTGATGGGGGACATTACTGTGGGGATCTGTTACAGAGGAATCTGTGGATGAAGCATTCTATAGACTGATAGGAACAGCCTCACACTCACAGGCCCTTGTCCTCATGGGGGACTTCAACCACCCTGATGTCTATTGGAGGGATGATACAGCCAAGCACAAGCAATCCATTGTATGGAAGACAACTTCCTTCAGCAAGTAATAGATGAGCAGACAAAGAGAGGTGCCATGCTTGACCTCGTGCTCACAAACAGGGAAGGACTTGATGGAAATGTGATGCTCCAGGGCAGCCTTGGTCATGGCAATCATAAGATGGTTGAATTTGAGATCCTGAGGACTGTGAAAAGTGCGTGCAGCAAGCTCACTGCCCTGGACTTCAAGAGAGCAGACTTTGGCCTCTTCAGGTACCTGCCTAGTAAGGTTCCACAGAATATAGTCCTAGAGGGCAGGGGTGGTCAAAACTGGTGGTTGATATTCAAGCATCACCAGCTACAAGCTCAGGAGTGTTGGGCCCCTTCTAGAAGGAAGTGCAGAAAGAGGGCTAGGAGACCTCCATGGATGGATAAGGAGCTGCTGAGGAAAGTTAGAAGGGAAAAAAGGCTTATAAAAGGTGGAATCAAGGACAAGCAGCCTGGGAAGAATACAGGGATGTTGTCTGGGAAGATAGGTACCAGGTTAAGGGCCAGTTAGATAGGGACCAGCTAAGGGCCAGTTAGAATTGAATTTGGCTAAGGATGTGAAAGATAACAGGAAGGGATTCTATAGGTATGCAGTGAATAAAAGACAGGCTAGGGTCAACATGGGCCCCCTCCGGAAGCTATCAGGAGAACTAGCTACCCTGAATTTGGAAAGGCTGAGGTTCTTAAGGGTTTCTTTGCCTCAGTCTTCACTGGCAAATGCTCTGACCACACCACCCAAGACTTGGAAGGCAGATGCAGGGACTGTGAGAATGAAGACCCTGGGCCCACTGTAGGAGAGGATCTGGTTTAAGACCATCTTAAGAACCTGAAAGCGCACAGGTCCATGGGACCTGATGAAATCTATCCTGAAGGACCCTGAAGGGGTCAGTGAATGAAGTTGCTAAGCCACTGTCCATCATATTTAAAAAATCATGACAGTCAGGTGAAGTTCCCAACGACTGGAAAAAGGGAAATATGACCCCCATTTTCAAGAAGGGGAAAATGGATGACCCAGGGAACTACAGACCAGTCAGCCTCACCTCTGTGCCTGGCAAAATCTTGGAGCAGATTCTCTTGGAAGGCATGCTAAAGCACAGGAAAAACAGCAAGGTGGTTGGTGACAGGCATCATGGCTTCACTAAAGGAAATCCTTCCTGACCAATTTGGTGGCCTTCTATGGTGGGGCTACGGAACTGATAGACAGGGGTAGAGCAGTTGACGTAATCTACTTGTATTTCTGCAAATCGTTCCACATTGTCCTGCATGAGATCCTTGTCTCTAAATTGGAGAGACATCAATTTGATAGGTGGACTATTCGGTGGATAAAGAACTGGCTGGATGGCCGCACGCAAAGTGTTGTGGTCAGTGGCTCAATGTCCAGCTGGAAATCAGTAACAAGTGGTGTCAGTCAGGGATTGGTGTTGGGACCGGTCTTGTTCAACATCTTTGTTGATGACATGGACAGTGCGATTGAGTGCACCTCCAGCAGCTTTGCTGACGACACCAAGGTGTGTTGTTTGGTTGATACACTGCAGGGAAGGAATGCCATCGAGAGGGACCTTGACATGCTTGTGAGGTAGGCTGATGACAACCTGATGAAGTTTAATCATTCCAAGTGCAAAGTCCTACAGCTGGGTCGGAGCAATCCGAATCACAGTTACATGTAGGGCAGAGAAGAGATTGAGAGCAACCCTGACACAGAAGGACTTGGGGGTGTTGGTTGATGAGAAAATGAACATGAGCCAGCAGTGTGAGCTCACAGCCCAGAAAGCCAACTATCCTGGACTGCATCAAACATGACCAGCAGGTCGAAGGAAGTGATCCTGCCCCTCTACTCTCATGAGACCTCACTTGGAGTATTGTGTGCAGTTCTGGTGTCCTCAACAGAAAAAGGACATACAACTATTGGAACAATTCCAGAGGAGGGCCACGAGGATGATCAGGGAACTGGAGCAATTCCCGTATGATGATAGGATGAGAAAGTTGGGGCTGTTCAGCCTGAAGAAGAGAAGGCTGCGTGGAGACCTCACAGCAGCCTTCCAATATCTGAAGGGCGCCTATAGGAATGCTGGGGAGGGACTCTTCCTTAGGGACTGTAGTGGTAGGACAAGGGGTAATGGGTTTAAACTTAAACAGAGGAAGTTTAGATTGGATATAAAGAGGAAGTTCTGTACTGTAAGGGTGATGGGGCACTGGAATATTTTACCAAAAGAAGTTGTGAATGCTCCATCCCTGGCATTGTTCAAGGCCAGGTTGAACAGAGCCTTGGGTGACATGGTTCAGTGGGAGCTGTCCCTGCCCACAGCAGGGGGGTTGGCACTTGATAATCTTGAGCTCCATTACAACACTTACTGTTCTATAATTCTATAACTACAGAAAAAAAACAATTAATAAATCAACTTTAGTAATAATAGATTTTAGTTCTAGGTAGTCCAAATTTGTTCCAAAAAAATAAGTAAATACTCCAAATAAACAAGTGACAGAATTTGAAATTATAAAATGTTTTGCTTGATCTGTTGTTGGATTCCACTGCTTAGGGCAGATTCTACCTAAGAGCTGAGTTTATGTTTTCCAGTTAATATTTGCCTCTACACAGTCTTCATTATTATGTTGCAGTCTCTGTTTGCTATTTTAGCCATTACTGCACCAAATTTATTTTCTCTAACTAGTAGATAACCACTCCTAGAAAACTCCCTGTTGCTTTCAGTGAAATACTTCAGTATGATCTAGTACAGTTTTTGGAATAAAAACAAAAAGAATTTTGTTAACATGTCAAAAATCTGCAAATCTATTATCATTTTATCTATGTAAACTCAATGTATTTCATATATTACCTTCTCAATCAAGACATCCAGATATCTCAGCCATCAGTTTTACTCTTTCACTTCCTGCAACATACTGAAAATCCAACTCATTCCTCTGTTTCCAGTTAGAGTTTTTCAGCTCCACGTGCTACATCCAGACCTAGGGCCTGGTGAAGTTAGGTGAAAGCATTCTCCTGAAGATCAGAGATATAGCTTTAAAATCCCTTAGGGGCAGAGAGACCTAGAACTGGTTACCTGGTGGTTTTTATTTCTAAAAGAACTTTTGAGGCATGTAACACCACTGAAAGACCCCATCACTACCCATGACGTGGACATTTATAACTCCTTTTTTTCATTCAAGTGTTTGAATTCTGTGTCAGGGGCTTAGCTAACCCTAAAAAGTTCAGACCACAGACTTTTCTGCACAGCATCTGCTTCCTTCCATGTGTTAATCTGGTAACCTATACACTTCAAGGCTCTAGAGTTCACTTCAAGTCCATACATTTTACACCATTTATAGTGAAGAAAACCAGAGGATCAAGTAGACTGAAGGGGACCTCCAGAGACTATCTAGCCCAGTCTCCTACTCAGAGCATGTCCAGTTAGAAAGCTTTGCTCAGAGCTTTATCTGACTGAGTTTTGAGTACCTCAAAGAGATCCAAGAACCTCTTTCAGCACATGTTCTGGGATTTTACTAACCTATGATTTACCCAGTTACTGCTGATACCTCGGACATCTGTTCATGTTCATCCTGTTACTGTTGCACCTCTGACAAGACTTTTCTCCCATTTCCTTCAATTAGGTAGCTGAAGACAGCTGTAAGACCAAAGCACTCTCTTTGTAAAACTAAGAAAACCAAGGTGTCTTAGCCTTTCCTCATACATCATGTGCTCAAGTACCAAAAGGTCCTGGTGGCCTCCATTGGGCTTAGTCCAACACATCAAAGTCTTTTTTTCTACCAAGGCTCCTAAAATGTCTCATAGATGCTAGATAAAGGGAAAAAAATATGGCCCTGGAACTGCTGGCTACAATTCTCCTAGAGTAGCCAAAATGTGGTTGGCCCTCTTTGGTGCAGTGTCACATTTAGCTCATGATCACCATTGATGTTTACCCGGTCATTTTTTGCAAAGCTGTTTCCTCATCAGTCTGTCTTGGCTTGCACTACTGAAAGGCATTATTTTGTGCCAGGTATTGAGCTTTGCATTTACCTTCATGTCATGGGTTCAGCAGTAGCAGACATTTTTCTCCTTCTTAGTAGCTGGTGCAGCACTGTGTTTTTGACTTGTGGCCTGAGAACAGCGCTGATAACACCAG
>JANRGW010045073.1:0-26030 GCA_024733675.1 Psilopsiagon aymara | reverse complement strand
CAGCGGGCGGGCGCAGGGAGAGGCGGCGGCGGCGGCGGGGGGTGGGCGAGCTCGGCCCGTGGCGGCCCGGGGCCAGAGCACCCACGGACCCACTGCGGCGGCGGCGGTGCGGGAGGGGCGGGGGCAAAAACAGCGACCGCAAAAACTGCGCCGCTCCTTCGAGCCGGAATCGAACCAGCGACCTAAGGATTGCCGCGGGCCGCGCCTCTACAGTCCTCCGCTCTACCAGCTGAGCTATCGAAGGGAGCTGGGCGGTGGTGCCGATCCGCGCCACACAGCCTGGCCGACGCTCACCTCGGGGCCCGGCCCCCACCCTGGCAATGGCTGAAGTAGAAAACCCGCTTTAGACCGAGGCCTGAAGCCGCGGGGGGATGAGTCCCTGAAGGCGAGCGCTCAGCGGAGGGATCCTGCATCTAGGGAAGCCCCCCAGCTACCGGAGGGCTGGTAGCGCAGGGGGCAAAGGTGGCGCCCTCAGCCCGCCGTGGGGTGTGAAGGTAGTCCCTCCCGCTTCCCTCCCTTCTCCGAGCTTTGGTGCCCGGACGTCACACGCGTGCTTGAGAGGCGAGAAGGGTGCTTCTCATCGCACCCAGCCGTCCCACTTACAGGGCATCAACTGTAGCCGCCGTATTCAAGGCGCCCTGAACACCACACCACATCCTCCTGTGGCTGCATTACACATGAACTCTGCCGGAAAAAAGCGTGCAAGCAGCTGCTGTGAAGATTTGTGTTGGCAGCTACAGGGAAGCTTCAGGAAGAGCAGGGGCAGCTTCCTGCCGCCCCGAGAAAGGCTCCCCTGTGGTCAGCCCTCATGGGTGCTCACCGCAGCCTTGGCTTAGGTTTTGGGTGCGCCAGTCTGTGACAGGGCCCCCCCATCAGCTCTCTACTGATTTTAATGTGATTTTTACTTGAATGGTCAAAACAAACCGTCAAAGCAGCAATCGTTTTTTTTATTCCAAACATATTTTTCCAACGGTTTACTTACAGAAAATTGTTCACCACCAGCAGAGAGGACGTATCCTCCTGAAGAGTTCACCACCATGAAGTACAAGCTACACCTGGGCACAACCTACGCATCTTCTAGGTATTCCCCTACACAAAGGGCTTAAGCTGGAAGTTATTTGTATAAACGAAACCTTGTAGGTACATTCCTACGTACAGATGTATGTTTATGTGGTAGAAAAGATGGGCTCGCAGCGCCCCCTGCTCAGGCATATGGGAAACTCAGGCCCTGGTGCAGCCAGCAAGGCCCAGGAATGGGAAAGAAACCCACAAACCCCTCCATTTGATCTGCATTATAAACCAGTATTACAAGGGTGAATTTGTATCGTTGCATGTTTCAGGGGAAAAATATTCTTTGGGGCATTTATTTGCTTATTTACAAGTAGCCTTTGCCTGCTTACTAATTGGTGTTCAGCATCGACCTGCGTTCGCTGGGATTCACTTTTGGTATCCAGATATGACAACGCAGCAGGTTTCCACACATCAAAGTTCTGACAGGAGTCTTTGAACTACAAAAGCTGTAATCAAGAAGAATGTGGAATAAAAGCCGCCCTGAGCCAGGATTTGTGTCATCAGCCTTGTATGGTATGAAATGTCATCTTTTAGCATTCATTTATATTTAATACAAAGTGAAAAGAGCCTGAAATGAAAATATTGTTGTTTAAATACATACCTTCTTGTATATTCACGTAGTTCCTAATTTGTAGAAAATAGATCCTGAAAGCATTTGCTGAGTCAAACTACTATATTAATAAGTACTGATGGTCCTGTTAAAAATATATAATAATCTAAAGATGTAATTTGTTAAGACATCCAGTAAACATTCTCCTTGAAGTACATAAGCAAGCACACCTCACTTTTTCTTTTTTAATCCTGTTTGTATTACCAGCCTGTGTGTGACAAGGTTTCAAGTTTTCTGTGCTCCTACATGACAAAAAAGGATGGCGATGCTCTCCACCTCTTCTCAACTAGTAGCTTCACAAAACCAGGCCAGAGGTCTAGGTACTTTTCAGAAACCCTACAATAGGTTATTTTTTCCAACTGTTCATTTAAAAGCATCTCAAAGAAGGTGCAAACTGCCAGTCTGCCTCTCTAGCAGCAGATGGAACATCCCCCCAAATGCCACTATTTTCAGGGACTGTCCTATCCCATCTCATCCCCCCCTTCCAGGCTACCAGGACAGCCTTAACAGACTTTAGATGGACAGGCCCACAGTATCCAAGTCCCATTCTGCAAGAACTGCTTTCTGCCTTTGCTTTCCCTTCCCAGGGCTCCCTTGTAACAAAGGAGAGCCCCATTCCAGCCTTGACCTGGAGAACATGACCAGGTGCAAGGACACTGCTGCAGGTTCAGAATAAGGCAAATGTCACCACCACTCCAAGCTCACAGACCTTAAGTCACAATGAGCATACTTCAGGTGGTACTTTGCCACTTCCTCGAGGTTTAGGTGGGTCTCTTACCACCTCAAAACCAAACATGACTAGAACCACCTGTTGGCATTTGGAACCCACTTGGGTTTTGTAGTGTTCCCTAAGTGCTAACAGCAGTGGGCATCCCGCTTCCAAAGACAGGACACTCACACTCTTACCCAGATGATTTAACAGGTGAAGTACCCTGTAAAGAGACAGTGACAGTCCTGTAATTTGTCCCATTATTTATTCCTTCTTGCTAAGGATGATCTGCAGGAAAAAAAAAAAAAAAATCTATTGGACATTCTTTATAACCACAGCCAGTGGCAGATCTGTGACTCCTGCTGGTGCAGTGCTGATGCTTCAAGCAATTTCACCCAGGTGCAGCAGTATGAAGGTACCACACTATTGGGCGGTATATTAAGTCCATATGTGTATTACCAGGCTCATTTGTTACTGCTCTCATTCTGTGAGAGTTCCATTTACTCCATGGCACGACCTTTAACGAACAAAAAATACCAGTCATGATCCCATTTCATATTGTCACAAGGCTGAAAAAATGGAGAAATCTGAGGTTATGTGCAGAAGTTTGTAATCTCCTTGTGAATTCAGGCAGCCACTTCAACGTTTATGTGGGCACTTAAGCAGTATAAGGATATTCTCTAGAAGGCAAAGGGCTTAACAATACTGACGTGAAGTTAAGACTCAGCAATTCGTCATAAATGATCTCCCCATAGGTTGTTCAGAAAGCTTACAATAGAAGAACCCATAGTCTGAGGAGATGATTCTCAGCACAGACAAATCAATAAGACGACTGACTTCTTGCTATAAGAGCTTCAGCCTTTGAATCTAGCAAAACTCTTAGAAGGTACTCAGGAGTTAGTTTCTTGACTTGTGGAAAAAAAGTGGCTTATTTCATCATCAGTTTCCCAACTCAAAAGCAATTGCCTCCTGTTGCATAGAACTAAGGTTTATAAAGTAAAAGAAATACCTGATGATTGCTAAAACAAAGACCAAGCTCAGTGTAGGTGAGCATACAGGGGTTTTTACCAGGTATCTTCCTTTTAGTAATCTTCAATCACCAGTTCCTCTAGAGATTATAATCTTCAGAGCTCTGTGCTGGCAGAAACAACAGGTATGTCAATGAAAACCATATGCATCCATCAAATCTTCAGCCCAGCTACTTCACTTGGTCTAGACTGAATGTCATGGCACCGCTCATTCAGCTCCCAAGGTGATCTTGCTTGCATCAGCTGTATGAGGATTGCTCCCTGTGTTTGGAGAAATTCTTGATGAAGAGCACAAAGATACTCATGAGATACTATTTCAAATTAAAATAGTTGTCCATATGGACAGCATGTTATTAACTGCACCTGCTCCATGTCTCAGCAGCGAAGACTACAGGTTGCTGTTCATGCTTGAGTCGTGTCACAGTTCAGAGCAATTTCAACTTGCTGTGCGCCTTAAGGGTCATACTTAGTCTTTGTTTACTTGTTTAAGCTTCTTAGTATCAAAGTTTTTGAAGAGCAATATTCTACTCATGGCTGTTGAAAATCATCTGCCTTTGCTAGAATTCTCTCTAAATGCTTTTTACCACACTTCCCTGAGTTGCAAAGTCTTACAGAATCAACCAATTCAACCTGAAGGTGTGTTCACTTTGACCCAATCTATCTCTATAGCCTTTCAGAGAGGAAAAGTGCTAATACCTCTGCCTAATTCAATTAGCCTGTGTTCTGTTCACCATGACATAGAAGAATTGTATATACTTTGTGATGTCATGAATTTTGTTTTACTGTATTAACAGACCTGCATTATTCATACCAGTGTGGGAAGGATAGAAATGTAAGGCTTAAAGGCTACTTTATCACAAAAATATCGAAATAATTGAGTATATCTGGACAGGCTTAAAATTTATACTTGTGCATTAAGCTTTGTAAAAACTGCACGCAAAAGACATCCTCTTGCATGTTCCCAAAGCAGCCAATATCAGCTTCTCAAGGAGGTTGTATGACTACTCAGAGAATCCTGAAGTGGCCTTTGGATCAAGACCTGGACGGAAAAAAAACAACAGTTCACCAGTTCAGGAGATTAATAAAGCAGCTCCAAGGATAAGGTCCTGCCAGGGATAATGCCCTGCACTGGGATCCGCTCAAGCACATACACAAAGAACAAGTTACTTACTGTAGAACAACTGTAGTTCTTAGGGACAGGATTATATTTCAGATCTCATGAGCTGCTCTGTATCCCTGCTTCTGGCAATCCTCAGCTGTCACTAGCTTGAGAAGAAGCTGAGGTCATGCTGAGCTCACACTCTCTCTCATACAGAGCATGAGGAAATGGTGTCCATGCTTCACCTCATTTGCTTACTCAAGTATAGGGGCAGCTACATGGAGAGTACTCCTTTGAAGAGACAAATTTCTGGGTTGGCAGCCACTTCACTAACGCTTTTAATGGCATAAATGCAATTTATATGAGGCACTATTTAGGCAAACAGATTACTTCGTAGGGGTTAGAAGTGTAACGGCCTTGAATCAAAGGGGAGAAAAACATTCTAAAATTTACCCTCAGATATTACCTGTGATCTCACTATCAACTCTCCCAATAAATAATAGTGATACTGCTGCAAGATTAGACTGTAATATTAATCTCAATTAACAAGCTTTACTAATTTCTGAAATGGAACTTGTTTATTTTGCAGATCACAGAGGAATGATTTTACCAGTTCTGGTCAGGCAAGCAAATGTTTTTTTAGAAAGGATTTACTCCTGTCACAACCATACACACAACTTTGGAGACTGAAGAGACTATTTAGAAGGCACCTGTTAATCAGGTATTAGCAGTGTATGTTTTCCCACACTGTTTTGGAATTATGCATTAGGAAGTTGTCCTGGATCCGGCTGTAACAGTTATTTTAGTCCTTCCTAGTAGCTGATGCAGTGCTGTGTTTTGGCTTTAGTCTGAGAACAATGCTGATAACACACCGATGTTTTAGTTGCTGCTGAGCAGCACTTACCCTGATCAAGGACTTTTCAGTCTCATGCTCTGCCAGTGAGGAGGGGCACAAGAAGCCAGGAGGCAGCAGAGACAGGACACCTAACCTGAACTAGCCAAAGGGGTATTCCATACCACAGCACATCATGCCCAGTATATAAACTGGGGAGTCACCCAGAAGGCCCAGATTGCTGCTCTGTTCAGGCTGAATATCAGTCGGTGGGTGGTGAGCAATTGTATTGTGCATCACTTGTATTCATTTTTGGTTTTTTTTTCCCTTCCCTTTTTAGTTTTATATTCTCCTTGTTATTTCCCCTATCATTATTATTAATCGTGGTAATAGTTTTGTATTATACTTTGGTTACTGGACTGTTCTTATGTCAGCCCATGGGATTTACATTCTTTCGATTCTCCTCCCCATCCCGCCTGGAGTGTGGGAGGGTGAAGGCAAGGCAGGGGGGTGTGAGTGAATGGTTGCATGGTTCCAAGTTACTGGCTAGGCTTAAACCAGAACAGAAGTCATCATTCATAAATGCAAGAGAAGTCAATTTAATCCTTAGATTTCGTAAACCTTAGGGGTAAACATTAGTCCTAGTGCAAGGTCTCTAAATCAGTTGCAGCCAGCCAGACCCAGCCAGTCAAGTGAACTAACAGTAATCAGGCAGCAGTAATGGTGTCACAGCTGCAGCCT
Source organism: Psilopsiagon aymara (assembly GCA_024733675.1). Taxonomy (NCBI): domain Eukaryota; kingdom Metazoa; phylum Chordata; class Aves; order Psittaciformes; family Psittacidae; genus Psilopsiagon; species Psilopsiagon aymara. The sequence continues at coordinate 19,940 of JANRGW010045073.1, read as the reverse complement.
GAGTTAGAGTCAAGCAAACAGCCTAAGATCAGTAGTATCCACATGATTAAGGAAGCACTGGCTTGACTTTCCATCTCCCAAAATATAAGCTACTATGTAGAAAGAATAGTGTTCTGAGGAGCTACAAGACTCTCTTCTTCCCACTCCCCAACACTGATGACAATAAGAGGAGCCACAGTGACAAATCCTCCAGTATCACAATCATCCATCTCAGAGATGTTGGCCTCTGCTGTTTGCACAACTGTAGTTTATACCTTTCTCCAATGCAGCATTGCTACCATGCCCTGCAGAATTCCAACAGGAAGAGAGGAGAGAGTGCAGAGGGTGTTTATAGGTGTGAAAGACTGCATGCCTCTATCCTGGCTCCACTCTGTAGTCAGCAGTGAGTGTCCATGAAAGGTCCTTGTTATGAATGTATTTTCTGAGTTCATGCAAGAATGTGAATGTATGAGAGTTTCAAATGTAGAATGTTAGAATTAGGGTTGGAAAGATCCAAAATGTTACATAAAAAAGAAAGATTACTTTCAGAGTACACAATACATAATTGGAGATTTTGGGGCTGCTGGCTTACTAGAGACATGAGATAGTTCAAAGCTTCCCAACTAAGAAAGGAATGGGCTTGCTCAGCTGACTTCAAGCGCAGGGAAGAAAAGGTAATGTGTTAGTGAATATGACATGGTAAAGAAGTTAAGTGTAGGAGAAACAGAAGGAGCAGAGAAAGACATACTGTTATTTAGTTTCTTCCATTGTACCATGCCTTGAATTATTTTGAAAGCAAAAGGAAGCAGGTACTCTTAACCATTATTTCTTGGATCCCCTCTGCTGTCTGCAAAAATAATTGCCACTTCCAGCATCTACAGGAGGAAACAAGAAGAATCTTATGTTAAGAAAGACGGGGGGGAGTGGGAGGTGAAAATTAATATTCTTGCATGTGCAATATTCAGATGTAGGACTAAGGTACCTAATTAGCAACACTTGAGCAGATGTGACCACATAAATAGTTAGAAATAGGAGTTACTTAATTCCCCATAATTTTAAGTTAGGCCATTGCCTTTTCTGTGTTTTGGCTTTTTTCTTGCTGCTACAAGCCCTACACCGTCACATGGCAACAACTGGTGAGATCTCACCCTTTCTCTCCCATTGGGTGGAAACGTGTATTTGGCAGCTTCTGCTCTTAGGAGAAAAGAAACATGGATCTTGGGGAAATCCCAGATTTAGAGGGAGACACTGCAGCTTCTAAAGCTCATCACCATGGAGGTGGAACAGTGCAAAACATGGTTGGCCTATAGAACTAATAGGTTATTTTCAGAATCATTGATAAACCCTTATGTATCTTCTTCCCTTTCACGTGTCCTCTGTTCTCTTATGAATCTCCCTTCATTCCCTTCTGTCCCATAGCTACCAATCTTTGAGGAAGTCAAACAAGGTCTTAATTTCACATCAGTCCAATTTGTGCGAAATTGGATCATGTATCTATTGCCTCTTACTGTCTCTAGGAGAAACAATATGCACAGAGGACAATGAGCTTACAAAAACATCTGTGGTAAAAATGATTCAGTAAGTCCAAATGGCAGATGAAAAGCAAACAAGAAAGCTAGCCCAAAATCAGAAGAGACCTCTTTAGGGTTTGCAGAGTCCACACAGATGCATGTGGGAAAGAAGAGAGGGGTTCAGATTAGGAGGTAGCATCTGGCAAGTATCTCTCTACATTTATACAACAATGCGACAATCTGAAAGCAGCTTCAAAATAAAGAAAAACTTGTATACTGAATTGACAAAATATAAAATCAAGTTCTTATTCTGAAAGAAGTTGCTTGAAACACACCTTAAAAGTTTACGAGAAATGACTGTGCATTTCACACAGCCAGGCTCCAGACTATTGGCTTAGTAAGAACCATAGCACCTTCTAAACCTTCTTCTAATTTCTGGTAAGTTCCTTCCACTTGTCATCTTCTTTTAATTTTTTACTTACTGAATACAAGCTTCCAAACAGCACAGATGCAGTCCAGATCCTCAGGATCACTTCAGAAGTGAAATTAGATTTGCTGCCAGCAAGACAAGCCACTAGAAGTATTATTTCCAGCAGAAAACAAAATTAGGTAGTCATTTAAAAAAACAGCGGATGAAGTCCAAATGCAAGTCCATGCAGCTACCTCATAATCATTGAATCAATGCCTTTCATTAACAGAGAACAATAAACTATCTGCAAGTTACTGCAACAGAAGTAATGCTTACACTGAAGCCTAATGCCTTTGATGATATTAATAAGTGTTCGGAATTACTCAGCGTACGTCAATTTAAGTAATTCCAATCAGAGTAACAGATTTAAATTTAGTCATGACACTGGGTTTCTTTAGTGTTGGCTACGAGTCTACTGTGGATCTAAATGCTACTACTTTATTGATGCTTAAATATGTAATATAAATATATAAATATTGCAAGTCAGTAGAATCCAGCACGTATCAAAGCCTCAATAAAGTCTACATCAAGCAAAGCCACAAAGTTCCTATTAACTTTTACAGTCAATATATATGTTCAAATTGACTCTCTGTAATAGCAAAAGCACCTTCCACAACTCACTACAGATGCTGATGAACATCCAAGGTTTACTCTCACCCTGATCCTAAGGACAAAATCACGTTGTGAGGGGTCCTGTTCTGTCAGAAACCTGCGGTTTCACAGGGATGTCAGATTTGCTATGGATATACATAAAGGGAAGAAAAACCCCAACCCAAACAACTCCAATGTAAAATAACAAAGATGGGTATTAAGGCTATACAATTAATAAAAGAATAAAAATTAAAACAGTTTGAAAGCATTAACATGCTTGCTTCATGTGTTTAGTACTGGGTTTGGCTCAGATTATAAATTCTGCATTATTAAATAATAATAATAAAGATGAGTAAATTTCTAGCTTCGCATTAAGCATTTAAGCCTTTGAAATACAAGTCTTCCAAAGAAAAATACTCAGTTCTTCATGCTGTGACACGCAATCAAAATTGACTCTCTATATTTATGCCCATCATTTTAAGAAATGTTTTAATGCTAGCACACTTTGAATTAAAGCCTTTCAATAAATATAGGAAGTAACAACACAGTTTTGCAGAGGGGCTTTATGACTTCTTCTTAGACTCAGTATGACTACAGCCTATTTTTGAAACATATTACCAGATGTAGCTGTTGGAGAGGTAATTTAAGTAGTTGTCAGTATGTTTGAGTATTGCCAAATTTCAAAAGCCTGGGGCTTCCCAATTATACTATTCATACTTGCATATTACATGCATGCATTAAAACTTTGCTTTGAAATACATTTTGACCAGTGTTTCAAACCACAGATTGCAATATACCTTAAATATCATGGACTACTTGGTCAGCATTTTTCTACACCTTCTACTTGGTTACAACTTTGAAGACAGATTCAGGTCCCAGATTTTGGCCTCAATTATACAAAGCCTTATTTTAAAAATCTCTCAAATTCAAAGGTCCTGGTGTGTTTAATGAAGCATTCGGAACAGGTATGGGGTGAGAAAAAAAAAGCAAGCCTGAAGTTTCCCGTAAAGAGTTTTTCTTTTAAAAATCTTCCTTTTAAACAGAAATATAACTAAAGCAAAATTAATGACGTCTAAGTTTACTTTTTTAAGATTCATACCAATTATTTCAACTTCTGTACTAGTATTCATGTATGCAAGTACAATGCAATTTATATGTAAAATGCAGAAGTCAATATAATTACAACTCATTCATTCTGTAGCCAGATCAGTGTCACTTAAGCAGGCTAACGTATGAAAGGCTAGATGAAAAGTTGCACCTTATAAAACCAAAGCAGATGTTTTAACTTATAGTTTTAATATAGCAATCAAAGAAAATTCCAAATACTGTACAGTGAAGTGTAGTATAGTACACTATATACTGTTATAATACACTATTGTTACATTACAGATAAAAAAAATCAAATATAATTAGTACAGCAATCACAAATAAAACAAACCAAACTGTGCTGGGTAGCAGCCAGGTCTGTGAAGATGGTATCGTTTATATGCTAATTTATTTTTAATTCAACATGTAAAGCACTGTTTAAAAAGATTTGTTTCCTAAATATATATACACTATTATAGTTCTTATTTATACACTTTAAATAGCATTCCCTCCTAAAAGTGCACTCATTTCTTGGCAATAATCCTCATGAAACCTAAAATAATTCTGAAAATACCACTCGTTTCAACCTTTTATTGCTCAACCGCAGGCATAAGGGCTCAGAGGGAATCCTGCATTCTAAAGATCTTAAGCAACTTCTTCAATTTTAAGAAGCTAAACTGATATCCACAAGCAAAACAAAGAAAACACTGACATAGGCTTTTCTCTTTTAACAGAAGGATTAACTTCATATCATTATTTTACAAAAGCATGTAGATTCTGCTATTTGAAAACAGGAGCCAAACAAATGTAGAGATAACAGTGGCATCTTCTTACATCATTCATTTTTCATACATTTCAAATGAAGCATTGCTCTCCCAATTGTAAGCATTAATTTTATTCCCTGGCATTTTCAGTGCATTGAAAAAGTAGCAAGCAATTCTGCTAACCTTGTGACAGTGACAACAGATTCTACCTTTTGAAAGATTGCAAATTAAGCATTTTGGTCTTGAAAGTGTGCCTGTTGCACAGGGTTGTTAGCACATAGCCCTGCAGCTGTGCTGCTGCTAGAGCATTCTGTCGGGGGCAGCACCTACCTCACATTCTGTGTCTATCAGAAGACTAGTAAACTATATAGGTTTCACAAACCCAACAATATACATTGCTGCTATGTGACTATAATAGTGAAGGCATCCCAAATACATTTATACAACTTCATTTGAAAAGCTGCTATTTATTATCCCCTCACTGAAACACAAACAATTCACAGTGAAACAGCAGTATCAAAGTCAACCTTGCTAAGCAGCCAGCCATAGAAGTAGTAAAAATCTTGCCTCTGCCTGGAAAACCAATCTGTTCTCCTGAGGTTTCCCATATGCTCATCAGCAATCTAGTCCTTTCTCCTTTTTTTTTTTTTTTTCCTCTTCTCTACTGAGCCTGTATTTTCAGTAATCATCTTTCATTTAGGTTGTAAATAATAAGCCAGAGTAAAGTTTAGGATTTTCAAATAATCTAAGTCTTCTTTGCCATGAGACACTGTGTAGAAGGAGATGGCCCCTAGTCAAGGAAGTACTCAAGGCAAGTATTCAAAAAGAAATCAGAACCACAACCTTGTCCACAGGCAATTCAGTAACAAGAACTTAGCATTTGGGGTTTTTTTGAGAAAGGGGACACTCCACACTATTTGAGAAGTCCTGTTGACACGGCTTCCCATCCATAATGAGTCCACATCTTCCCTGCTCTTGCACCCCACCATCATTTTCCTGGCTCTAACAGGAAAACCTAACAAGCACGTGGGTGCTCCTGAGACAGGGACACAGATTTGCCTCAACTCAAATTTGCACTCACTGCTAGCAATCAAATGAAACATCTGTTCAAACTTAACACTTCAGTGTTCTTTATTTCACTTCTCCTGTACAGTTACACATCTCACCAGCACATAGATGAAGTTTAGCTCCACTTGAGAGTATCAAAAGCCATCTTTCTCAAAACCACTGATACTTAAATGCATGAGAAAGCCACGTGAAATAAGAACACTGCAAAGAAATATGCACAATCCTGCTTTACACCAATGGAATTCACATCAGCCCATCTTGTGATTTTGACACCATTTTACCATTCCTTTTGGAGACTATTTTGTTTTGGGAACTAGAGAGTTCTAATCTTTATGACTTGAATGGACCCAAGAAGACCCTTACAGCAAGTCAAACACAGCTATAATCTGTGTCTGTTTCTATTTAGATAAGAAGAAAAATGTCAAATTACTGCTGAAATGGGAAGTGTGTCAAAATTAAACTAAGCCTTCCTCTTAATACAGTAAAAGGCACACAAAGTCTGTAGTCTTACCAGAAAGGCATGAAAGTAGTAAGCATCTTCTCTTTAAGTAAGGATGATATGCAATAAAGATTCCAATTTATTTCAAACTTGGAATTGGCTCCTATACATTGCCTGTATTTTTTTCCAGCCAAGGATGACTTCTTTTTCTAAAGAAAAGGTTAAAACTAAGTGGTAGTTAGCTTGTCTAAATGCATGAGATCTAGGAGATTCCTCCCCCTTAGCCTCTCCTGACTTAAACATCCCAGAAACACGTCACTGCTATACTTTTCTACAGCTCACACCACGACAAAGCACAAGCCTCTACTCAAATTTTCTGTATAGAAGTAGCCTTCAGACAGCACAACTGATTCATGGAAGACTAAATGTTTTCAGATTCGTGGCAGGCTTCCAGCTGCTGCATGTGCATCCTGTTTCTCACTGAATAAGCCCTGCCAGATAATCAGTGCATCAGCAAGGTCAGTTCTGGTGAGCCAAATTACTTCATACATTCCAAGCTTCCAAATAGCTAACTTAAAGGTTAGCAATTTACGATCTTCAAGTTTTTCATTTATTTCTGAAAAGGTGATTGTTATTTTTTACCTATAGTGTACTAAATCATAAAATTCTCTCTACATGAAAAGTTAACCCACAGAGGCATTTTAATTTACTTTGACAAAACAGGGCTGTTCCTCAAGTGACTTGCTTCTGTTAATTTTCATATATGAAAATAAATCCTCCCTTCTAATACTTAGAACTGTTTAAGGGATTAGCAATGTAAGAAGTGAGGAGACCTTTCTGAATACAAGCATATACAACACAAACAACATTTATGAACTGGTAAAAACCCGTTATGTGCACAAACACAGACTTCAATATTTAAATGCTCTTAATTCCTTTGAAGTTGTATTAATATCTTTCACCCATTCAGTGTTATTTTACCATTAGAGGAAGCAACAATAGTGCATTTAATATGAGTATGAAGATCAAAAGCAAAGTGCAGTATCAGATACACATTTCATCCTTAGGGAGCAAGCACAATGGCTGCTTCTTAAAAACTAGCACTGCAGGTCTGATGAACACACTACTTAAGTGGATACCAGCTGTATTATCACTGATGCAGGGAATGCTGCATCACAAACTGAAGTGAGGCTAATAGAGGTGCGTAGTCTTTACTGACACTGAAATGACATGTATTCCCCTTGTTTCCATGGAGTAAACAAGTGAGCTTACACAAGCTCCACTGTCACTGAATACTTTAGGATAATATATATTTTATTTCCTTCCAATAAATTGTTAATCTGCTTTGAAAAGGCCAGCTGTTTATTTTTTGCCATTACTAACCAATGCTAGTAATCAAAGCATTTCAAAAGAAAAAAGGGATTTGCCATTGAACATTTGCTGTTTCCTGCAATTGCCACCTTCTCTCCTGTAGTTGTATTAAAAGTTGCACAGGATCTGACCAGCTTAGTATTTGGGAGGAAATAAAAACATGCTATCACTTACTAACAGAGCACCAAATTGGTTGTGTTGTCTCAGACAGCCACGCATAACCACACCACATTCACTTATCTTCATCATACACTAAGTACCCTTTTTTCTAGCTTGCTTAAACTGATAATGTGGAGAAATTAAGAGTTTAGTAAAGTTACACTTATTTCAAGATTTCTGACAAGCATATATATCTGTATGAATGAACGTTTTTAAGTTGGAGGAAGTGCCAGCACAATGTAATTAAAGTACTGTATAGGCCACATTATCAAATTTAGCAGTTTAGTTTTAGTTGCTTTTTGACATTTATGTATGATTCATGTTTATAGTGTATTTTTGAGCAGAATTAAGTGCCTGGGACAGGATTAACTTAGTCACGTTTCTAGTTCTTCCTGTTCTAGCCTTTCCAGTGACCTTAAACTAGCATGGTAAGAATGGGCTTAAATTTTAAGACTTTTAAGGAATTAAAAATTACAACGAATTTTCAAGAACCCACATTTACAGCAGATATTCATCTCAGTGCATTTCCTAATAACTAATTTATAGGTAACAGAGCCAGCCTGGGCAGCAGTATGGTAATATTGAAAGCTATTGCCAATCACACGCTTATCATGCACTGAATAAGATGATATAATCTTTGACATACATACAAGACTTAATAACTAATCACTTTGTGTGGCCCAGCCAATAAACATTACATTTGAACAGTAATTTTCTCTACCCTTATTAGATTTTAACCTATCAAGAGTGATCCATTGGCTCAGTTGCATTAGTGATTCCTGCATCTTGACTATCCATCTCCTCAAGCTCCTCAACAGAATTTCCCTTTTGTGCTTTAGACCTTGCAGGGAATGTTGTTCCCACAGAATTCACCATGTTACCATCAGTTGATTCAGTATTCAAGTGTTCAGTACCACCTGGTGCAGACAGTGATTCGGGTAAGGCAGCCTGAAAGCTCCCAGTTTTAGCAGTTGAACTCACTGCCTCTACTTTTCCTTGAGATAGATCAACTGATGCTGACTGCTCTGTATTCTGATCCCGCAAATGTCTATCCATTGAAGCCTGAATAGAAGAGACCATTTCCTGCAACTTTTTTCTCTGTGCCTCAATCAAAGTGGGGTCAAGCTGCCTGCTGTCTCTCATTGTCACAACTCCCGGAGCAATTCGGATAAGCTCACTGTTACCAGAAGCAGCTGTGAATACAGAAGGCTCAATTTTAGTAGAAGGACTGAAGTCTGTTTCTGTACTATGCTTTCTTAAAAGTGGTGTTTCCCTGGCTTTTTGATCGTGTTGTTGACTACTAGATGCAGTTCCCAGGGAATGGCCCTTTCCTTGAAATGCAGTTATGTTATGTAGTTGTTCAGATTTCTTTTTCACCACTCCACCACTACCCAGCTTCAGCATTCCATGTGAAGGACTTGCTTCCCTGCTTCTTGAAGTAGCTTCTGCTCGCACTTGACTTAAGGCCTCTTTAACCAACTCTTCAACATCAGGACCGATAGGAAAGTGCCCAGCAGCATCCACGCACAGCTCTAATCTGTCTTCTGCTGCATTGTATACAAAGTTTTTACCAGGCAGATGTGGGAAGGTACAGTGCTTGCCATCAGCCAAACCTATAAAGACAGAAGAAGTTATTCATGGTACTAAAATATTTTAAAGCATGCTTTGAATACACAGATTGATTACTGTATTTAAACTTATTGCATCAAATATGTGGAAACACACTGAAACTTCATACTCTGGAAGGAAATTAAGGCTTGTATGCCATACGCCAGCAATCACAGTATAGCCTTAAGATGCTCCTGCCTTCTATGGTGATTCTAATGAAAAGACAGGAATGGAGTATATTACTAGATAAAACAGCCACCTTGCTGGGACGTGCAGTTCTGATACAACAGAAGTTGAAGGAATAGTGTATGCCTGCAGTAACACAAAGCAAACCAAACCCCACTGATAAACCATACAAAACCAAAACAGAAACAAAAACCAACCCCAAACAAACTGAAACATACCCTTGCCCCCCCAAACAACCACCAAAAAACCCCACACCCTACCAGCCAAAGAGCATGTTTCAAAACACTACTGCTATCTATCTGGAAAAATACTGTTCAGGACCACTTCCATATGTAGCAGGACTTCAGCGTGTGCAACTGGTGCTAAGCCTGAAGAATTTCAGATTTGCTATTTGTCTTCTCAGAGAGGAAGTGTTGCCAGATAAACAAAAGTGTTTCAAGTTTACAATGTTTAGTAGTCCTGGAGATTATAACTATTACAAACATTTACAACATTGATAACTATTACAACATTTACAAAACAAACATGATACATAATTATTTTTTATCTGCTGTTTGTCTCACTGTCCTACTTAAAATTTGATTGAGCTTCTAAAATGGAGAGTTCACTAGATAAATTTAAGTTCTGAAGCTCCTCTGTTTCAAAAATGGATAACATTCAGTTTTCCAGTTTGCCATCATAAAATTTCCAACACACAGCTCCTTTCTTTACATATCCACAGGAGCCAAACAGCCAAAACACAGAACAAAACTGAAACCCAAACACCTATCCCTCTAGGAACCTGAAGAACATACTGTAACTACAGAATTTACCAGCTCAACCTTCATTTGCAGGAGAGAGTTGTAACAGCTTCTTCTCGGCTAAAACTGCCTTTGAAATTGCAATTCTGAAACCTCAAAGATGTTAAACAAGATCTACTATATCAAACTTCAATTGATAAACAGTACCTGAAATTGATAGAAAGCTTTGTTCCAAATGTCCAGCATCATAGTTGCATTGTTACATTAACTAAAATATTACAGATAGGTAAGGAGCTTCTTTAAGTGAGGAAAAAAAAAAAGACTGCTGCACATTGCAATTGTTTAGTGGAAATGTAGTAAAAATCATAGAAGTATGTTAATGCTGAAATAGTAATTCTACCTACCAAGGTAGTGCAAAACACCTACAACACAGAGAAATGATGTAACAATGCTGCAGTAATGTTCAAATACAGAATATCATCTCCCACAGCCATAGTTCTTAAGTCATTTTTGCCAACTGACAATGAAAATCAGGCATTTTCTGTGAGTTAATGATCAGCTGGGTTAAAATCCCTTGGATTCATTTCAAGTTCTCAACTCTGGCTAGTTGTTAATTGGTCCAAAAGGTCCTTTCTATCAGCCACTGTTTAAGCTAATTCACTTGCCACAAACAATACACCAGTCTTTACTGTACAAGTATATTAGAAGAAAGAAAACTAAAAGGAAACATCTGCTATAAGACACTTGGCATGCTAATTCTGTTACCCAGACTAATAATTCAGTGGGAGGCAGTGGGCAGTAAGTATACCACACATTTCAATTACTGCAAACAGCATAGAAATTATGTGATGTGATAAAATACCTCTTTCCACATATGATCAAGACTATGTTACGGTTGATGAAACTGCCTAAGAAATCAAACAGTAAGAAAGCAGCAAAAAAAATCATTATAATAGATGAAACCACAAGAGCTAAACTATGAATGTAAAGACTTGAGTATGAAACTTGAAATGTGATAAAATAGCTGGTACCTTCTTCTCTAAAGAAACATGTTATTCTTTGTAGGCAGCATTTGTAAAGCTGTCTAAAAAAATCATACTCTTAACTACTTGCTTGGATTTTTTGCACATTGCACAAGATGCAACATTTATCAATTCAAAAAGAGGAGAGATAGCTCTGCTTTTGAACACCCATCTTAAGAATGTGAAAGACCATTTAAACTTAAAACATGCAGTAGCCCTGTATAAAATAGCTACTAAGAAACACACTAGAAAGATTAACTGTTTATCCAGTAAGTGTTTTAAAGTATAACAGGAATAAGTCCTATAATCTTCTCTTTGTTTGATCTCTCTGGGGAAAAAAATAACAAACAAAATCATTTGACTTACTGAAGCTGTTTATACAATTCAGCAAGTTTAAACTGAAATGTATGGTTCTAGAGAAAATTTCAGAAAAGAAGAGGTTTAAGTTGAATGAACCAGTCTTAGTAAAATTCTGTAGCGTGAGGTTCTTGAGGAAGCATAAGAAGTTCTACAGTATCATGAAAATTAAAATGTACCACGGTAATAAAATAAAAATATGTTTATGCTCACAAGTGACTCAATACCAATTCACAATTTTAAAGATTTGGAAACAGAGGAAGGAAGGGATAAAAACAAAACAAAAAAAATACCTGTGGTTTTCTTCATCATGCTGTAGAATACTCCACCTGGCTGAAACAACTGAGGGAGCCCCTTTGCGTAGGACCAAACATCTTCCCCTGTAAAAATCAAACACAATTATTAAACAGTCGTATTTTAACATTACAGACAGTGCTCAATAATGCAACTCCTTGAATTAAAAGCTGAATCCTCACTCTCTTCTATGCGATTATTTGTTGCAAATTTACATAACAGGAACACAGGACACCAATAAACTTTCAGGAAAACATAACACTGTCTGCAGTCAAATATCCTAAATGTTCTAGTACAAGGTTCCCAAATTTTATTTGACCCAAGCTGCAGCTCCTGGTTCTTTGCCAGGCCCTATACTCAAGTCTCCACTCCCCTCCCACCCATGCTTTCAACATAAAACTAACAAATGAGTAACACACTTCCAAAATTCAAGCACGTTAAAATCACGATTCTATATCCCTACACCTTCTCAAAAATCAGATCTCAATTTCAAAGCTACCACTCAGCAGACTTTATACTGTCATTGAGATACAAATGTCTACACAGGCCACTGTGCAGAAGCTGTGTCTGTACCTTGCTTTTCTTGAGAGCTAGAAGCAAAATACAAAACCTGCAAGGCCCCAGCTGTCCCATGTAACTGGCATTTTCCAAAGATGCCAAAAATGGCACTGAAATGTGACAACTTCAAATGCCACTGAGAGGGGAAAAAAAAAAAAACACAATCCCTAACCTGACTACGTAAGGAAAGGAATATAAGGAACAGAAAATTGGGTTACAGTGACAGAGTATCAGTGGCCTAACAGTACCTGCTAAATCGGTTCAGATCTGCACTTCTACCTGTGCCCTTTTCCAATTTTGCTAACCACTTACCTGCTTGAGAGAAGTGACTTGTGATGTAGCTGTCAAACAGTGCAAATAAAAAGTACTGATAAATTCCATTCTCCTGATGCTGAAGCAACTACTGCCTGTATAGATTTTCAGAAAAAAATGCTTTTCCCATTTTACATCAATCATTCAGGCAACATACTGAAATACCCTAGATAGAAACTGCACCCTTCTTTAGGCATTAAAATCTCAATAACCATGTGTCTCAGTTTTCTGTTAAAACTGGAGAATGTAAACCATAAAATAAAATTAACTAGATGCACTTACTACTTGTATTAGAGATAGCTGGGATGTGTGACACTAAAAATATTGCCATTATTTCTTTGCTTGCTGTTAAGAGGAAAATAAAAGTTAAAAGTTATTTTTAATAGCTTCCTACATACTGAACTACAGAGCACATCTAAATCCCTCCTTGCACTTCTTTATGCATATCCCACAAGGTAACTGTGGCTAGACTCCTATCCACCCACTTCAGGTGAGAAAACATTTCACCCTCATGACAGTGGCATTATGTGCTATGTTACACCTTGCAACCCTTCAAGCCACTTGCTGACTTTCCCACTTCCCTTCCCCAGCAGGCACGTGACTCCGTACACTCCTCTGCTTGTCTGTCCCAGCACAAAAAGAGTTCTTCTGCTCATCTCTCCATGTGTTATACCAGTCCCATTCTCTCTAAACAGGGCACAGTGCATCATCATCATGTTTGGACTTTAGACATTAAAAGATGAGACCTACATAATCTGATTAATTTTAAATGCATTCCCTTGAACCATATATGCTCTGGTTCACTGCTCTCATTTGTACATTAAGCTCACAGATTTGGCCTTCACTTCCAAGCAAGAACATCCAGGTAACAAACCAACTACTCTTCCTTATTATTTTCCATGATCTACAGAAGAAGGCCTTGTCTTTTGACTTTACTCCAGTAACTCCTGTCTACTGAGTTGCTAATAAATTTGAAGCCTCTCTCCAGCTCTGACTCCACTAAGAAAAAAGAAAGGAAATTTAAAAACGTAAAAGGAGCATTCTTTTTTCCTCCCCACTATTGCCATTGCTTTCTCTCTTCTTCAAACAGCTACTTAGAGGCAGGGCAATCACTACCAATAACACTCTCCAATGTTTCAGTATTTCAAAAGGGGCTCACTGCTACCCTGCACCCTTATTCTCAGTTACATTTTGCAATCCACATCCCTACACACAATGGTTCCAGAGCATCACTGCTGTGGCTCATCATTTCCCCCCCAGGTCTTCCTGGCGGTTTAAATACTGCCCAAAGGAATCAAAACAACCACTACACTGATAAGTAACAGAATAGGGACAGCTTGCAAAAACCAGCAGCCACACAGCGGCTGACTTCATACTACAGACTCCTATGCTGCTGCATCTAGCAATCCATTCTTATTCAAGAATAGAGGCTACTTTCTACAAGACAACATCTGGCTTTGCTAAGAAGCCCAGGTTTACACATTCCAAGAAAAGATTCACTATTTGCTCTGTGTGTTTTTCAAGCCTTGCACAAAAGGAGCATCACTGTTTAGATAACCTTTTACGCAATATTAACTGCCTTTTATGCAGAAAAGTATGGAGAGCAGAGCTCACAAAACAAAAGCATCAGCTACTGAAAGAAACACAAAGCAATGATATTGTTTTGATAAAGAGATCTTACACACAAAATCAAACCCACAATCACAACTGGACTTCCCCAGATCAAAGGAACTAGCTTGTGTGATTCAACTAAACTGCATTTGAGGTTTGCACATTTTTGTTGCTAGTTGGGTTTTATTATTTGTTTTGAGTTTGATTACCATGGCAGTAAGACACAGGTCACAAGTTAATTTGGGTGATCATTTAGTTAGATTAAAAATTCCCTCAAATTACTACATTTATTAACAAGATGATATTAACACTGTTCCCATTCCCTCCGACCAAACCTCAGCCCCACAACATTAAGGTATGGCAACAAATGGAGACTATCCTACACACAAGCATGCCTCAGACACTGAAAAAAAAAAGAGCAGTTGCAGATTAACCTATGCCAGTGGAAGCCCAAGACCATCACTTCATACAGCAGAGAGGACACATAGAAGCACTCAACAAATCAAAAACTCAACTGATAAATACAGGTTACAGGGAACTACAGATGGCTTAAAACCAAGCTGCTTAATTCCAAGCAAATGCTGGTGTTAATGTATTTATTTTAAACCAGGCAATTTTGATTTCTTGTGCACTGATGAATTCATCAATGCAAAACAAACCAATCACAATAGATTCATACTTGGCTCGCACGTATCCAGAGTGCATCTGCATGGGTGCAATTAAATGGGTTTCAAAACGCAATGCTTTATCTGTGTTAATATAAAATTACAACTCCTTTAGTCATTTCCTGATAGACTTCTGTATTTTGAGATAAACAAAAAAAAGATGAGAAAGCTTTACCAAAAAATCATGCATAACATGTTACGTGGCCCAGAAATTACCATATGTAATTTCCCAGGGCTTAGCTTTAAATTAGATGCAGAAAAATTAAAGAACATGGTCTAAAATTGTAATCGGTTCACCAGCTGAGGCCTGAAACGAAAAATTCTATGAACTGAAATGAGAGAAGCATCAATTCAACCTACAGGAGACTGAAAGAACAGCTTTTAAACATCCACAGTGAATAGTTAACAGAAGTTTGGACACTGAGGAGGAAAAAAAAGAAACCAGGAAGCTATTTCAACAGCATCTCCCCTTTGGACCTTCCAATGTGACTGTCTTATTAAATGCATGTTTTTAGCAGAACACAGTTACGACGAGAGCATGCAGGACAAGCTGACTCTCAGACCTTCACAGTGCTGGTTTTTAACAATACAGAAATGCCACTGAGAAACACTGAGGCTTCTCACCCCAGCAAGGCTGAATATACCACCCTGAGAACTGCCACCCCAACACTCTTAAAGTGCAAGGACTATGGAAGTTACTTAAGAGTTTGTCTCCCCTTTGAAAAATCACAACTGTAAATAGTGACCTGCCCAGATTTTCTTTCTACAAGTATTTTTAATGGAAAATGAAGCTCTGGTGAGAAAAGTGATTATTTGAAAATAGCACCTTATAGCTGCATTAATTGTTATAAAAGGTTTATCATTTGCTGTACCTTTTACTTGTATTAGTAACATAAAATAGATGCAGTCAGAGAAGGGTGAGGTAAATTCTATTCTAACCTGTGCTTTGAAAGCAGAAATTAACAGCAGTGAAAGTCAGAGACAAAAAATTATTCTTGAATACAAGTTCCCATTTTATGAATAAGTACCTGTAAATAAAATGACACACCTTAATGCTGAAGTAACCAAGATACTTTTAAAGCATGTCAGAGGTTTTTGTAAGCCAGTAGTACACTTTCAGCAGTCTTGCCTGGAAACGGAAAGCACTCTTTAAAGCTTCATCTCCAAATTGAGACAGCTTTTAAACCTAACCTTTTCCTGCACTTTGGAACACAGGTGCAGGTGTCAAGTGTGTCACGGTGACTAGTGATTCAGCATGCTATCTTGCAGTAAAGTTTTGAAAAGAATCAAAGTTCTGCTTGATGGACTTCTGACATACCAGTCTGTGATTATGCAATTGTTTTGTTTCTGAAGTATCACATGCTTTAGCCACACCAAATCCCTCCAGCGAAAGAGAAGGCTCCCACAAAAAAAAACAAAACAACCAACCCTGTAACCATTGCTATTCAGTTGGTTCATAGGGCTAAATATATGGTAATTACTGCCCTACTTCCTGCCAGTAAGCAGGAGCTGTGCAACCTGATGAAGAAAGCACACAAATGAATGACCAAGTCTCCCGAGTCCAAATATGAACATAAAAAACACAGGCACCTGGGAAAAGTCCTTCTGTTTTGAATTATTAACAGTTAGTCAGATTTACATGACTGACAATTGATAAGCACGGCTTGGCAACCCTGTGTCCACCTCCAGGATTCAAACCTGTGGTTAGATTCTTCCAGTTTCTCCTCTGCTTACATTTTGAGATGACATTCTCTAAAAAGACCAGCTCTTCACTTAACATTAGCAGATTAGCTCAGGAGACAATGCTGTGCTCATTTGATTAAACCGACACAACTCCCCTGTGGCAAGAAATGGCAAGATTTTATCTACTCAAAGGTGAGAATTTGGTCCTTAAGCTTCCAATGCCAAGACACTCAGAGACCCCTTCTCAATCTTGGCTCTGACTTTATTTCCTGAAACCTGAGGGAGATTAGGAAAAATAGGGAGCAAGTAACCCACACACATACACATCAGATGTGTGCCACATCAGATGAATGACAGCTAAAACAGAGAAGGCAACAGAGGAAATGCAACAACTCCTAATCAGTGAATCTGTTAAATACGTAGCAAAGAAAGAACAAATATCTCGCATACACATTTTAGAAAGTCACAGCACCCAGCAAATCACTGACAGCATGTTAACCTTTCTTCTAACAGAGGAATAAAGGAACTAACCTTCTCCATGGTTACAGAAAAGGGGGGAAAAAAGGTATGTACCTAACTACAGGTTATGTTACTCTACTTAAAACCACAATTTTAAAATACAACTGGAAGTCAGGCTTACCCATTAGTGTTGCTAGAAGACAGAGAGAATACATCTCCTTATCCACTTGCTCTTGCAGGTCTTTCGATGAGATTTTACTAGTCAGAGTAACATCTTCATGCTTCACAGCATGGGCCGCGTGTGCTGAAGCAGACTGCCTGCCTTCCTCCTTACCTTTCAGGATTTCTATGGCAATCCTGTCACCGTGCTGCAAAGGAACAGGCTCATTTTCCATGCCTTCTTTGGGAGGCAGCAGCTCTTTAGGAGGAAAGCCATAGCGAATACATTGCAAATAGGGAGGAATATTAAATTCTCTCGCTATGCTCTCCTGCAGTTCCAGGAAGGTGGTAGTGCACTTCAGCGTCAGCATTGACTGCCTCCCATCATTTGTGGTTATTCGAATTTTCTTTTCTTTTGTAGATGTGGGAGAATAGGGGGCTTTTGTTGGTGTAGCAGGTGCAGATGATGGCCCCTCACGAGCAGCCCCAAGAGAAGCAGTCCTAGGTTGCCCTTTATGCTCTTGTTTCAGTTTTTCACTCTTCCGTTTCTGCATTACAGAAGCCTGATCTGTAATGTTCTGCTGAATAGTTCTTTCAGCTTTGCTCATGTTCAGCTCCTCCTTGTGCAAAGTTTTTGTCTTCTGTCCAGTCAAAATAATTTTGGTTGGAAGCTGCGACTCTAACTCTTGTCCTTGCTGTACATCATCAGCTCTTTGGGCATGAGCACCATCGATATTTACAGGGGTATAATCGTCAGGGTTCTTTTTGGCAGTTTGATGCAATATTGTGTTGACAACTTTCTGAATAAGAATCTCACTACCAAATTCCCCAGGGAAGTGCTTGGTAACAAGTTTCATGGCGACGTCATACACATTGCTGTTCAGAGAAGTGTCACTTTCATATTGGAACCAGTAGACTGTCTCTCTCACCACTCTTCCACCCCACTCTAGAGTAATAGGAAAAGCTTCAGGGAGGTTGTCGTATTCTTTACCTTCCCAATAGTGCTTGAATCCACAGCCACATTTGCCACCTGCGGACCGAGTATTAGTTCTGTCTCCATCCAAATACGAAACAGATCCATCTTCTCTGACGCGACGCACTAAGTTACCATGACACCAGTTACAAGCAGTCAAACTACTCAGGCTATAGTCTGGTACCAGCACATCCTTCACAGGGTTGTAGGAACACACCAAACTGTTCAGGGGAAAGCTGTAATTTTTGTCAGGCCTCAGTTGTCCGTGAGTGGTTTTTGCCAGGTTATATAGCTTTCCCCCGGGAGCGAGCCACTCTGGAGGGACATGATGCTCTGAAAGGGCCCCACAGATAAGGCACCTGTGAAGGCGGCTGTCCATCACTGCTTTTTTGGCAGCTGCAGTGACTTCTTCAGGCTGGATTCCTATTACACCAGTCCTTCTGTAGAAATACTGATGTACATCAGCTACAAGACTGGGATGGATCCCATGTTTACTCATGAAAACCTCCTCCATTGCAGCAACGAGCCTCATCAAATACTTATCTTGCAAACTTCTGTCTCCTCCAATGACACAGCCACCATCCTCCTCTAACTTGATGTACTTTTTGATGAGGTCTTGAGGGACTCCCCAGGCTTTAGGAAGAAGCTTCCTAGGCAGTTTAGGTAAAGCAGCACCTTTTATTCCAACTAGAGGAATGTAATGGTTTCGTCCTGAGCTACTCCAGGCTATGCAGATTGGCTTGTTCAACATGCCATCTTTTCCCATGCATTTTTCTAAGGGTATCAGGCCAGGGAGGAAGGTCGCTGAATAATCTCCAGAGCTCCGCATTCCACTCAAGGAGTCTAGCAGGATGATAGGCCGGTGAAGCACGTTGGCCAGGCCAAAGATGTGAATATTCCTAAGACCCATGGGCACACCTTCTGGAGGAACAAACAAAGGGTCACATTCGTTGATAATGTCCTCCCACTCTGCCGCATCAATAAAGTCGTGGAAAAGTGCCTTGTAGTGACTCAGGTTCTCCTCAAAGTGCTTTTTTAGATTCTCCCGCAGAGCATGCCAGAACAGCTCCCTGCCAACAAGTGCCCGCGAGACTGCATGGACAAGGCAGTGGCCATCTCCATCCACATGGACGGGAATGAGGCACTCCTGACTGTTGTTGGCCTTCTTGATGTCTTCCAGGGTGTCATGAAGGTAGATAAGGCTTCCAGAGCGGTCCTTTCCATATCCAATGGTTTCAACATGCTCTGGCTCAATGAGGAAGGCGCGGTCACCCAGGAGGGAACAGTCAAAGATGTCTCCCTGGTTCATCTCCGTGAGGAGCTTGGCTTTGCCAGTCTGCTTGTCCATCCCGTAGCGGGCCAGGATGGGGGCCAGGAGCTTGCAGTGGTAGTTGGAGAGGCCCATGACTTTGACAAGCTCGGTGTTCCTGCGGGGGGGGCCGGCACCGCTGACACCCAGCAGCGCGTTCCGCAGCAGGTTGTGTAGCACCAGGTCGGGGTCCGTCACCTCCTCCACGGCCAGCAGCTGCCGCTGCTCGTGGCGCTGCCCGCAGTCTGTGCACTCGATGCTGCCGCTGCTCTGCGGCCCGTGGGCCGGGAAGAAGAGCCGCGCCTGGCATTTGGGGTCCGGGCAGGTACCCGAGAAGATGCGCCGGTCCCGCTTCTTGGAGGCGGCCGAAGGCGGCGGCTGCGGCTGCTGCTGAGGAGACGGCGGCGGTGGCGGCGGAGGCTGTTGCTGCTGCTGAGGCTGGGACATCGCTCTGCTCTGGCCGAGCTTCACCTCCACCCGTGCTCCTCCGCCCTCACAGGCTCATCCCCTGCGCCCCCGCTAACGACCGCCGCCTGACTGGTCCTGGTGCCGCCACCGCTGCCAGCC
>JANRGW010045072.1:0-21986 GCA_024733675.1 Psilopsiagon aymara | reverse complement strand
CATGTCCTTTTTATGTTGAGGACACCAGAACTGCATACAATACTCCAAGTGAGGTCTCATGAGAGCAGAGTAGAGGGACAGGATCATCTCCCTAGACCTGCTGGTCACACTCCTTTTGATGCAGCCCAGGATACGGTTGGCTTTCTGGGCCGCAAGCACACACTGTTGGCTCATGGCCATTTTCTCATCATCCAACACCCCCAAGTCCTTCTCCTTAGGGCTGCTCTGAATCTTTTCTCTGCCCAACCTGTAGCTGTGCCTAAGATTGCTTCTTGTTTACTACTATTTTTTTTTTAATAAGATGTCTTGACTAATCGAGCATCTCCTCTCACAAGTGTCAAAAGAGATATTGCTCTTTTGTGTACAGCAACCAAGTATGTCTATGCAGATGCTAAAATTCAGTTTCCTATTTTTCTTTGCCTTATACTTCTTACACTATATTGGTTTGGGGCCTATCTATGAAAGTACTGCGTATGCACCCGTGACTGGAATTGGTGCCTTTTATAAACTACTTGATTGAGCTCTTGTAAGGTGCATTACTTGTAATAACTGAAAAAGCTAAAAATATCTTTTTTTTTTTTTTTTTTATTAGTGGACAGCACAGTTCAGACCCACCCAATGCTGAAAGTGTCTCCATAGAGAAACAGAACATTTTGAGTTATTTTCAGACTTGGAATAGTTATCATGTTTATTTTAAACAAACAAAATTTGCCTTTTTCAAACATTAATTTTTAAACAAATGTTGAAGGTGTTTAAACAAGTGCTGTAATGTTCATTGCATTTCTGAACAAGATACTCCTTATGTCCTTATGTCCTGTAGGAGCCTTTCTTTTCAACTTCCCTTTGCAACAAAACTCCTGTTTTGAATCTATCAATTAGATGCTAAGACTATTTTTCCATCATATAATAATCATTTATAGCTTAGCAGCCTTCTATAAAGTTACTTCCATTTGAATCATATTTCCTCTCAAACTTGAGCTTCAGCTAGTTAAACTATGTTTTGAATGCTGCTATTTGATATCTTCACATAAATCTATCTGTACCTTTCCCATCATCTCCTTATGTGAATGGTGAAGTGGTCAGTCTTTATATATCTGTGTAACAAACCTATAAATTTATTTGGTATTATAACTCATTATTAATAAAAGAAGCCATCTAATTGTGAGCAATGAGTTATTAATGGAAAACTAGGAAGTGGTGAAAGGATCAGGAATATCCTGAACAAAGAAGTTAAAGTCTGTCTTTGTTTGTGTACTCTTAAGAATGAAGCTTGCAAACAAAATCTATTTTAGGTACTGTTAACTTTCAGACAATCAACTAATATTTTTTTCAAAAATATTTAAATACAATTAAACTCCATATTAAATTATAAAATAAGGTCATCTTGGAAAACAGACTGAAATGATGAAACCTAAAAAAGTTTCACTTTTAGAGAAGCTTCATTAATTTCCCAGATTTGACCACCACTGCGTATGCATTTAGAAGACCACAGTCATGAACTCACAAGATATGCCTGGGAGTGTACCGCGCTCATGAAAGCAATAATAACATTTTGAAATGCAGTTAATTAAAAAAGAGATGTATTTTATTCCTGTGCAAAACTGCAAGGAAAAAGCCAAAAAGCTAGCCTTCTGAACTGAATACACTACAGGGTCCTTTTTTGTTGTTGTTACAATTTTAAAATTGCAAAAAATTAAAAGAAATAGGAAGGAAGAATAAAGAAAAACAAACATCAGCACAAAGAACTTCCATAAAAACTTGTATAAAAAGCTACAAACTTCTTATCACCTCTTTAATTAGCAAAACATTTAGATTATGTTCTGCAAAGAAATCACCCAAATTAAAGATACTTGAGAGCATTATTTTTACCTTCTCAAGATCTTAATTTTTATGCTTTCTCTTAAATAAAAACTATCAAAATCTGTCTTTCATAGGACTTGACATTCCACTCTCCAGCTCAGTTTATGAGACTCAGACTGAATCCTTTGGACAATATTGATAACAGCTAGTTCAGCACACTCACTGGGTTTGAAGCTGCAGCTCCAACAGGGTTAGGCTGCAGCTGAACATTAGTGCTGAGTGGCTTCGTGGCATCTTAGTATTAGACTTAGGTGCTTAAAAGTGACAAGCACAAGAATAAACCATGCTGTGCATTTAGGCCCTGAGACCACAAATATCTTTAGCTAGACAATTCTGTTGATTTCTGTGGACTACTCATGAGCTGAAAATTAAGTGCCTTATATTTTTCTTGGCAAACTGGGAACATAAAGGGTAATTATGATGAACAAAACCGTGTCATCTCACAAGTTTTCACTGGTGTTTGATCCTGCTTCTACTAACCATGGTGAAATCCGCAATGTTTTAGCATGGCAATGGGCAGGCATTAAAGAATGAGTTCAACCATTTGAATTATACTTTTCCCATTTATATCAAACAGCTTTTGACATGTGTTTATGACTTTTAACTCATTCTTTAGAGTTTGGGTGGCACTGGCACAGTTCTTGTAAAATGAAAGTGGCAATAACATTAGAGAATTGAATCCTGCTGTTTTCACATGAATTAAGTACAGCGGCACTTCACATACTGTGAGATCTCCTGTAGTGATTTCTTAATATATTTCAGATAATTTTTCAGAATTAATCTATGAGTAGTGCAAAAGATGTTGCAATTGCTCCTGATTCTATAAGGGGGCTTTAAAATCTGTCTGTTGTCCTACTGAAGGAGAGGCAAAATCTTCTAAAAATATTATCTTACTAAATAAATCTCTGGCAAGGTTGTGGTGCATTTGCCTCAGCATATGAATAAATTTTATTTCAAGGATCCATTCAGTGTTGTAACTTTTGTCTCTACTTTTTTTCTTTTTTCCCCACAAGAAAAATGTCATTTACTAAAATAGAAGCTGATCAGGCTCATGTTAAACTCACTGACAAAATTGCCTTTGAATTAAATAGGAGTGAGATCAGCCTCAGATTGAATGACAGCAGGGACAATTACGGAAGCGATTATACAGAAAAGGGAGATTAACAGCTAAACAATCAAGAAGGAAACAAATTAAAGAATACACACAAAATTAAAAAGTCAAGACTAAAACCACAAAAAGAGTCTAAGGTTTTGAGAGACAAAGAAATGGATTAGAGGTCCAAATCCTTTTTCACTTCAGTAGGAGCTGAGTCTCTTATCTGCTGCTTTTTTAATTCCTGGCCAAAATTAAACCATTTCAGGAAAATAATTAGGTAAATATAAAGTCCAAAGAGGGGAGAAAAACCCTCCAAAACAAATGTCAAATACCTTAGAAGCATAAAGGGTACAAATAAGGAGCACATCATCAACTGCTAACCAAATATCAAGGTTCGATGACATTTGGTGACACAGGGCCTATTCCAAGTGGTTCTTACCCAGAGTATAAAAAGACAGCACCAGCTTTGAGGTGGCACTGCCAAATTTATTTTTAGTCAGTCCCCACAAGAATGGTCATAAAGAGAAAGCTCAAAATGACAAGGGAAGAAAAGGCATAAATAAATAAATAAATAAATAGAAGTTTCATACATTTTCTCCCTCTGCCTCCTCTACCATTAAAGGGAAGTCCTTTCTTCCAGAGCTACTTTCAGCCATGATGTTCAAATTGCCCAGCATCCCACTCACCCTGCAGCCTGTCCCCATCCCTAGGAACCTGTTCCATAACCTCTCACACATGGCTTTTCCATCCTGCTCCTCACTGCAGTCCCTCAGTCTTTGATGTTGCTTTCTGGATGTCTCTCCACTCTTATGCTACCCTGGAGTTTCCAACTTGCACAGGTTCAGGGTTTCACAAGACAAGGTGCAATGTGGACCATGGAGTTCCACCTTGCCTAGCTGTTCTCTCAGTGGGGCAGACACAAGACTATGAAAAACCAGTAAAGAAAGACAAAATCTGCCTTTCATATTGTTACAAGACATAGTGTACAACATATGCCATATGTAGATGCAGATGAAGAAAATTCAAAAAGACTAGATACTGCAAAGCACTTCACCCTCTCAAAAATGTTACAAACACTGTGCTACAGGCGAAGCACAGACAATAGGTTTAGAATGCAATAGCTACAATCTGGAAAACCTTTTTCCACAGTTTTGTGGGTTGACTCAGGAATATTTAAGGACCTTCTACAAGTTTTGTAATAAAAAATCATCAAAAAATTAAACAGAAACCATATATAAAATATCTAATTAAATAAGCTTGTTATTGTGTTTGCATTGCAACTGGTGAGATCTAATAGCTTTTGAAACATAGAAGACAAGGAGAGTGATTACTTGGCTTAGAGAGGTGATAACACTGATGACAGATTTGAGTTTTGCTTCTGCTTCCAAAAGCTGAATCAAAATTTTTATTTCCACAAAAAAAAATATCTCTCTCTTCATTTTCATGACTCTTCTCCATGCCTGAGATGTAGTTGTCGTATGTTTTTGGCTCAGTTGCTTTTTATGATCACTCTCCATTGTAGATGGTTCTTTCAAAAACTAAGCCAGCCTTGCAAAAAGGGAATTTTAAACTCATCTCTAATATGGGTAGAATGGGCATTTTCAGGGAAATGGACGATCCAGACAGATTTGTACTGCCCTGGTCCTATCAGAACTGGTATCTGTAATTAGTCCTTATGAAACCACTAAGTATGCTTCCCATATGGAAATAAAAATGTTCATGATATGGAGCCAAATGTATATGTTGCACCTAGTGGATGTTTTGGGGAGAAAGGAGAAGAGACAGAAGACTTACTAAACAAAAAAGTGGGTTTGCCCTCCATATTTATGAATATTCCAGCAATACTTCAGAGTTTTCTAGGTACAAGGAAAGTGCACTGCCACATTCAATGGTAGCTGTATAAATGATTTCTAAGAGAAGCATAAGCTACCCCATTGAAAAAATTATAATTAGAGGAAGAAATTTTACACGAATTGTTTTAATGAGCAGGAGTTTGGAATAGAATTCCCTGGTAGGTTGATTCTGAAGGGTTTCTTGCATTTATAATACTAATCACTGACAGAACTGGGTTTCATTAAATAAATCTGTAGCCAGGCATGAGAAAGCACAATCAGAAATGCTTCTGTACTGGACTGAAAAACCTAGAAAGCCAAGACTGGGGAGAAATCTCACAGGCTCTGCTCTGTTTAACATAGTGAAATAAAGTATTTCACTACGTGAAAATAATAGTAATAAAAAAAATCTTCTTTAAGGCATATGACAATACTTCTTAATCAAAGTTTGGCTACAAGAACCCAGTATTCTGCCCTACTCCTTTCTTTTATTGGTCAGTTAAGTAGTTAGCTCACTCAAGTGCCCATTCAGGTACTTCCCTCTCTGGCAGACAATAAAGCAGACTTAACCTAATGTGATAGATACAAATTGAAGGGAGGAAAAAAAAAAAAAAAAAAAAAGAAGAGGTATGTAAGATAAGACAAACCTCACTTAAATTTTGACGCATTTAGAATATGGGAGTAGTGGTTACATTTTGAGAAGCGTATCAGAGAAAAATCAGATAGCAGAAATGTTCTAGCTCAGAGGCACAAGTTTTTGGATGATGGTTCATTTCTCAGAGTAAATTCTGAGCTGTTTCACATTTAAAGTATGACGTAAATTTAGTTTTATATAGCTAAATCTGGATGGAAACCTGTTCCCTAGAACAGCTCCATGATAGGTACCTCTGGTTCCCACTTTCTTTCCTTCTGTTCCGCAGTGCTTGGCTGCTTCAAGAGGATTGAAGGCTAGTCATAGAATGGCCTACATCCTGGCAGTGAAGTCAGGAGCTCTGAATACAAGACCCTCAAGGCTGAGTAGACACCAGGAGCTAAAATTTCCACCTCCTTCCACTATATTCCTCTACAATGGAAAGCCAGAAAAGAATGGGGATTGATGCCAACAACTGGTTTCCTGATGGCATTTCCGCTCCATTGGAAACTATTTCTCAAAAAAGGCCATTAATTGCTGGATAAAAAATGGATGCTGGCATCTTCTGCTTCCTATTGTTCCATATGTATTCAGACATATACATGCTAGTTTGGGAGAGGTGAACAGGATCACCCTTTTGAAGTCTTTGAGGCATCTTCTAGCTCTATAGAGAATTTCACTCTAGCTGAAGGAAGACTGGGTATTTTCTCCTCCTTTCTTTTGCTGCTAACATTTAGGTATCTAAAATAAAGCTGTGTCCAGGCCCAACTAAGGAAGCTAAGACTTTGCACAGAAAATCTCGTAAGTTCACCTATACTATATCTTCTAGTGCATTTTGGCACACACTGAAGTGTTCTCCAGTGTTTCAAAATGTTATAACGGAGCAAGTCACAGGGTACTTCACTTCTATATTGGTTCTAGCCAGTATGAAGAATTTCAGTTGAAATACTGGGATGTGTCTGCACCACCCAGGTTTAGGCATCCAATTTTCATGCTTTGAATTATTCTCTGGAAGTTAAGTTTCTCTTTCTAAAATGCCACCATCAGAAATTCAGACTCCTAAAAAAAGGTGCTATGAAGTGCAACTTTCTAGAGACTTGAATTTGATCCTTGTTACTCAGGGTATGTCAAAGGCAATGGGCCAAGCATAGTCTTAGAATTTTTTGAGGAGAAAATATTTGATACATTCAAATGATGATTGCATTTGCTTTGGAAGGACTATCCTCGCAGTGAAGTTCTTTTCCTTTCTTCGAAATTGCCTCTGTAAGCCAAGCTACTTATTACAACAAGCTATTAAGACAAGCCTCTAGGCAGACGTTTAATTTGGTTTCAGAATAGCTTGTTTGGATTTAACTAGAATATACTCAACATGGATCTAGACTTGTGTGAGTTTATAGTGTAGCCTAGAAATAGCAGAAATCTTTGGAGGCTCAGCCAAAAAGACCCAGAAAAACAGCTGTCACGAAGTCTAAAGTAACGTGAGATCCATAAAGAAAATGTAGAGGCTTCACAGATATCACTATTTGTCATGCTACAAACACAACCTTTAATAGATCATCTTCATATGTATAATTTCAAACCAAGAAAGTACATCTACTCTTTTAGTCTGAGGCCAAATCCCAATGTACTTGAAGTTTTCAATAATAATAATAGTAATATAACTAATACAGCTTTGTGCCTGTTTCAGAATTTGGACCCAAAAAATATCTCAGGGAAGAGATAAGAGAATCAGTGATTAAACGGAATGAGACTCCAACTAATGAATGTTTCTACTTGCATTTCTTCAGAGCTTCCTGCAAGACTATCTAACTAGAATATATGGAATTACTTACTGTGCAAAGTGTCTCAAATGTCTTTTCGGAGACGAAGGATCCATCAAGACCAAAAAGAAAAATAGATGCATAAGAAAGCATCCCTCCAAGGATAATAAGGTTGTTCATGTAGGGACTGGACATCTTTATTAGTCTATGGACAAAAGGTGATAGTGCATTAAAGAGGAAAAGATTACTACTAGGCTATCAAAACAATAAAAAAGAGATTTTTGCAACCAGGTAAACAGATACGCTTTCCTGTAGAACTCTATGAAAACTATAGGCATGCACTATAAAACTATTTACAGTTTAGAAAGTCTAGCACTGCTTCAGATTTTTGAATGCTTAGTCAAAAGACCTCCTATTTTACTGATGTATTAATTAGCTATGGTTAATGTGACTGGCAGACAGTCAAACATAAATTAAAAAAAATCCACTTTCCAGGTCGTACAAAAGAACTTGTCTTAACACATAGGCAATCTGTTTCAATGATAATATATTATACAGTGATTTCAATTAAATAGTTCTAAAATACCATCTTTCCACGTCTTTCCTTACGTATATAAATATATGACAGACTCTACAAACATGGCATTTAAATACAAAAGAATTAGTGATACAAGTAACATGAGTGTCTTACTTCTGATTTCTGTTTTTGATGTTAAAGAACAAGAAAGCACTGGCCATTATCATTCCTAGGATGGTGAGGGCAGAGAGGATGCTGTAGAGAGGTAGGGAGATCTTGCGTAGCTCCTCCTGTATAATTGTTTTGTCCTTTGGAGGCTCAAGTCCTAGAATTACAATGAGAAAAAAGGCAAAAGCTCACCCAGATGTAGAATTTCTCTAAGAAAATTTGCCTCTCAAGTACGATACAGCGATCTGCTAGATTTTGCAACTGTGAGTCATATCAGTAGATGACTAAATCATTGACTTTGACAGACATGTGTTAGTCACATTGATTGACAAGAAGGTTTGTGGTTCTGGAGCAGGTGAACAACTTCTCTGGAGGAAAAAAGACAGCAACACCCTAATGCAGAGCCCTATAATATACATGCTAACAATCCTCATTTTAAAGAGTAAAGAAGCACTAAAATTCATCCTATGACTTTAAAGTTTACCAGAAGGTTATGCTTTCCTGAAACAAGTGAGAAAATATTGAGTAGAAAACAGAGTATTGTTTCTCTGCATAGTGACAATATTACAACAGCAATTTCAAACAGCCTGTCTAGAGACCTACCACAGATGTAGGCAAGCCTTCGGGTGGCATCACTGGGGCAGGGACCGACAAATCTAGGGAGCTGAAACAGGGTCCTGGGCTGTGGCCAGGGTGGGGGAAGGCCCAGGACAGGGGGAGGCAGGGCTGCTGGTGCCCTTAGGACTTTAGAGAGTAAAGAAAAATGGATAGCAAAGGTTTTATAGGGACAGACCTACTTTGCAAATCCCTGCAGATGTGGACTTGGATGTCTCAAGTTAGAAACCATGTTTAAAGCCATGTGCTTTAAACAAGTCTGGTCCCACTAATTAAAGGTTTCTCAGTTTAATGAGAATTACTTTCTGATGACTGCAATAAAGCTCTGCATCCCCTAGTTCCCATACTCCATTTTATCCACTTACTAATTTTTTCCTTAGTACAGGGGAGTGGCAAAAGGCCTTTGGCACCACTGCCTTCCTTCGGAAAGGAATTTGTATGCCCTACAACTCATAAGCCTATTCGTTCACATCAGATTTCCATGGGGCTGCAAGAATGATCACCCAGGGCTAAGAAGCTTCTTATCACAAAATGGGTCCACAGGCAGTAAGAGCTCTGTTGACCAACAGAGTTGTACATAACTGACTAGCACCCACCAGCTCTAAATTTTATGTGTACTCTTCTGTTTTTCACCTAGAAGAACATTTAAAGATTTACACAATAAAATAGCTTTATCCATATAAGTTAAGCTGAAACAATTCAGGCAATGGAAACTTGCTATCCATGTCAATCCTGTACCTCTTTCCAGTTTCCTCTCCTACCTTGGAACCTGATGCTGTTGTTGATTATTTCCAGTGTGTCTGCCACAGCATTGTACTCTCCCACCTTCACTTCCTTTCTTTCTGCAGAGAAATAAACAAGAGCAATTGTTTATGGCAGTTCACATATTCTCAATTATTTAACTGATTTTGCCTTCTCTTTTGACAGTATGTCAAGAAAATTGCATGAGTTATTAAAGCAGAATGCCAGACAGCTGATATCATTAAAAGAAATATTTTCTTTGAAGAAATGCAAAGTACTTTTGAGAACTCATTTACATACTCAGGGAATTGTTATTGGTCACAGACATCTTCAGCTTAAAGATCACTTGCCTACTTACCGGCTCACCCTATGCAGGACATTTTGCTGGAAGAAAAGACATGGCTAAATCAGATATTCTGCTCTCATTTAAACCACTGGGACTTCTTTCTTAGTGAACTACTCCCCAGGGGAGTCATAGTGGCAGGCTTCAATCAGTACAGAGTAGACAGGCTTATTAATACATATGCTGGGAACTTAATCTTTTATGCTGATTGGGAATTAGCAACTCATTACTACTCTGACTGCAAAATGTACTATGCTATATAATTTAAACCAGTGTGCACTTGAGCTAAAATCTTACTGTAACTCTCATCTGCAGTTTTAGGACTATTGTCACATAGATGGCTTTCCTATACCTAATGGAGTAGAGTAATGCAGACATAGGAACTTAATTGGTTTGGCTGCTGCCTTGGCCACTATAGCTGAAACTCCAGCACACTTTGTCCCACCCTTCTGAAAACATCTGCCATCAACTAATTTCTGCTATTTCTGTTTGGGTTTTGGTGTGGCTTAGAAGTGAAGGAACTTAATAAAGTATCACTACTACACTAGAAGTCTTGCATTTGGTAAGAGATTTATAAAACATAGTCACATCAGCTAAAGTTTTCTTTGATGAGCTGGCTCAGCAGAGCCAAAAATTTCCATTCAGGCCTCTATGTCTGGGCATTCACAACCCAATTTAGACTTAAATTTTGAGCTCATGACCCTATTTATGACACTGATTTTGGGAGCTGATGATCTTGAAATAGATAGCAAATTTGAAAGGACTCTATTGCACCCAACAGTTCCATCTTAACCTTTTCTCCTTTCTTGATCAAAAGTGATAGTGCCCATTCAGCTCTGCTGAATGGATCAGCTACCTCCACTTTAGTAAAATATACAGGATGATTAATACTAATCTGAGAACTCACAGGAGGCAAAACTTTTCCTTACATAAACTGCACATCTTATTGTTAAAATTGTTTATGCAGAATTGTAGAGGGGGCAGAGATATCTAGGCATTTGCTGTACCCTTGTGAAAAGATGGGATCTGTGGTTCTAAAAACTGATTTATCTTTCACATGTCCATCATCCATTTGTGAGGCCCTTAAGATCATTACTGCTAAAAACTTGACCAATTCACTTCCATCTGTATTTGTAGCATGACAGCTATTACCTGTAGTTCAGCACATCATAGCCTAGAGAAAAGAGACAACACCTGAATGCATACGAACATACAATTTGCACTTTAGATGCCAGATTGTTCACAGCACCTACTTACAACCAAACTGGGAGGACACACACCTTGGTAGTGGTCTAGCTGCAACTTTACAGCAACAGGCTAAAATCTGATAGCTCTGATGGACAAAGAAGATAAAAGGGCAATTGCTCCAAAAACATTTCTGTATGGAATACTCACTAGGACTAGAAACACATATGTGGGGAAGCAAACACAAAGAGAATCTGTGGTATGTTTAAAGTCCTGCAATTGAGAAACTTTTCCTGTGATTGCTTCATGTGAAGTACAACATCATTCCTTTTCAACATTTATAAATACTTACATGGCTTCCTTTAAAGTTGAGGTAACACTGAGAATGTGCTTATGATGGTCAGGGGCTGGAGCACCTCCCGTATGAAGGTAGGCTGAGAAAGTTGGGGCTGTTCAGCCTGGAGGACAGAAGGCTGAGTGGAGACCTCATAGCAGCCTTCCAGTATCTGAAGGGGGCCTATAAGTTTGCTGGGGATGGACTATTCTTTAGGGATTGTAGTGATAGGAAAAGGGGTAATGGGTTCAAACTTAATTAGGGGAAGTTTAGATTGGCTATGAGGAAGTTCTTTACTGTGAGGGTGGTGAGACACTGGAACGGGTTGCCCAGGGAAGTTGTGAATGCTCCATCACTGGTGGAGTTCAAGGGCAGGTTGGACAGAGCCTTGGGTGACAAGGTTTAGTGCGAGGTGTCTCTACCCACGGCAGGGGGGCTGGAACTGGATGATCTTAATGTCCTTTCCAACCCTAACTATTCTATGATTCTATGGTAACTGCATTGTAGTGCAGTATAGATAAGGTAGCCTAGAACTAGCCAGACTGGGTGCCAGGAGCTAGCCCTTGCAGGAACGGAGCTTTGCAGAGCTACCTGGAGAAACAAGCTTTCATGACAGACTGTACTTAAGAGCAAGAGTTATTTGGACTTTGAAACTTAAGAGTGTGGGAAAAAAAAGCATTTAGTACCTAGGAACCACATGATCAATGTCTCATCCCTTACAAATGGGAAAAGACAGTTCATACAGCCCATACCAATGCTTATTAAAGTCAAGAAAAGCAATAAAGATATTTGATATCTTAAAGTAGCTACAATGGTAGAAAGTAGTCAATGAGGGAAATAAATCATATTTTTATACAGCAGAAGGATATATTATCCATAGAGCAGTGTTGAGAGGGAGACACAAATAGTCTTTGTGCTCTTTTGTACTCCCAGCTGTGAGTACAAATGCAGCTATTGGTTTTTCACTTCTCCAAGTCTAGTGCTGAGCAGTGACAGCCAGCTCCAAATATTAATTAAAGGAAGCAAGGAGGCAGCACTATGGCTCTTTGCCCTCTTGCACAAGCCGACATAGCTAAGGATGGGACAGCAGGCTCTACTTTTCTTCCTGCCATTCCCTTAGGAGATTCTGAATTATTCAAGTTTGTATACTTTTTGTATAATGTAGCTCATATCTGTCAAAATCTTTCTGAGTTCAACAACAAAAGGGCAGGAGGAAGTGGAGCTCCTTCAAATAAACACACCAATAAAATGCTCTGCACAATATTCAGAATATGATGTTCTTTCTTTCTATAGAGCTTTCATTATTTTAAACTTATATTTAAATGGTCACGATCGAGAGACAGTATTGAAAGCCCCCTGCTTAGGTTAAAATTCAGAAGAAAAAATACAAGGGAAAATATATTTGTTTTGTGAGATAATATTTGCGAATACCATGATAGGACAGTTGGGATTTTAAAACTTGAATCTGCAGCTGTTCTTTCACACAGAAACAGAAAAGAAATGAAAACTAGCCAACACAGAGAAAACTGGTGCAGAACTATATGATTCAATTTTATGCTTAACATAATTATAAACAACTAATCTCTGTCATTAATTAATTGTCAAAGAATAGATTACTTACATGGCCAAGATTAAAGTCTGCTACCAACAAAAAACTAAACTACTCTTAAGTGTGAATTAAAATGTTACTTCATGTTTTATTACAGAATTGACAAAAATGTGATGACACCCTACCACTTCACTAGTTGGGTCACATTTCGCAAAGTTAATTCAACAGATGTTTAATTGCAGATCACGTAGATACATGTTCTTGTTGAATAAAGGCAAAAGGAATCCTGAAACTGACATCAGCTGAGTAAATCGAACTTGACAAAAAGCACATCAGTATTATGATTGCCATTATTACTGTTACTTACTCACACTGATTTCCATATGAGTCTGTGCTTAGTTTTAGTTCTGTTCACTATATATCATAATTTCTATTTCCACTACATTTTTATAAGTGTTCTTGTTCACACCTCATGAAGACATTTTCTACTAAAAGGTATTTAAGGATGAGAGAAAAAACTTGAAAGGTGTACAAGATGGGACAGATGATTTCCCTCATTTCCCTCTATTTAGACAATACTGACCAGCTCCTAATGATGCTAAGACTGTATATATATAAGGCTTCTGACGGAAATGGTGCAAATAATTCTAGTAGTGATACAGTTGAGCCAATATAAAAATGCTTACACCAGTATAATCACTGCACAAGTTCTAGCATGTTCAAAGACACATCTATCCCATTTGTCAGTTTAGCATTCACAAGCTATTAGCAACTAATTGAGAGGTTCAGCCCAGAGACACAGCAAAAGGTGCATGCACATACCACATTATGGTGTCCTGAGGGCTGCCTTTCTCCAATTTGCCTTCTGATCACATTCTTTTTTAAAGAGTGAATGTTTTCTTCAGTACTTTATCGGGCACCTGGCAATCAACTGTCACTGAGAGGTCTTAGCTCTTCATTCTCCTTCCCTCTATCACCTACTGTGAAGGCTCCAGAAGAGCTAATGCACTATAGTGAGTGACAGCAATCCTGTGACCAACAGTATTCAGAGAACAAATCCAAGCAAAGAAGGTGGACCAAACATAAGTAGTAAAAAATCTAAGCTGAAAACTGCAAAGTGATGGCAAATCTGAGAATACTTTCCATATTTCAATAAGTCCTTTGCAAATTGCCTGAAAAGTCTCTTCTAACCTGTTTTACCTTTGTCTCATTCATTTTGAAAGCTGTTTCACAAAATAATGATCTGCCACAATAGCTGGAAATGCTGTTTTAAATGACTTTACATTGCTGAACAAAACCAAGAGTCATGAAAGCTAATTTTCTTCAGTATAAATACAGAAACATTTCATGTTGTGGGTCCTGTAGAAACTCTTAGCAAATTAACGTGTTCTTAAATTTCATAATATATCCTTGTCAAATAGGATGGGAAGATTTTCAGTTTTCCTTGTCACATGTCAGCAATAACCAAAACAAGTTGAAAGTTTCCAATTAAAAAACAAAACCAAAAACAAATCACAAGAGAAGGTTATAAATAATTAATGAGCAAAGCCTTTTTCATCAATTTCTATCAACTTGTAGGCAACCATTTCTTTGGTTAAAGACATAAATGCTGAGATTATGAATTGCAGTTCAAATACAGAAGAAAATGCCAGGTCAGAAGATTATTCCTCAGCAGAAACTGCCAGAAAAGAACTCAAGGAAGAAAAATATGTTACCTTTGCAAGGATTTGAATTACCAGAGGTTTTTTACCCTTGTAATTAGAGTTAAAAATCTGGTTTGCCCAAAGAAATATTACCTTCAACTCCTGCATAACTATTTCCCTCATTTGAAGATCTGATGTTTTATTTCTGAAATCCAGAATTCCAGGGCACACAACATATAGAAAATCCTGATTTATGAAAACAGTATGTATAGCAAGTGATAATTACTCTTAATAGCCAGCTCTCAAGTCCCATCTTTCATTCATCCATAAATCAAAACAGACAGAAAGGTAAAACCAGCCAAAGACCAAATAATGTCTGCCAACCTTAGAGTCAGGATAGTAGATAAGAAGTCTTAACCCTGGGCTTATTTCACTATGCTAGTAATGGTATTTAGCCAAGAAGACATAGCAAGCAAGTAGCACATAAAATGCCATTAAGTATCCTGAATTCGTAAAAAATCTAGTTGTTTAATAGCCCAAGAAGATTTTTCCATAAAAAGTCCAAGCATCTGCATTCTTAAAAGCTTATAAAATTTATTTTACTGGTTCTTCATAACCTTTGTTTTTACCTCCCTGATTTTATGTTTGCCTCCTATTTTGCTTGTCAGACTGGCTTCTAGCTCTGCATAGAAATTTAGTAATATAGATCATGCGGATTAATACCTAAATATCTTAGTTATTTATATGTTATGCATCAAACAGCTATAAAATGAAATAAAAATAATGACTTTGAGTTTCAAACAATTACTTCCTAAAATCTGAATTATTAACACCATCATTATACCTTTCATTCAGGAAACTGAGAAAGGTATAAACAAATATACAGTAATGAAGGCAGATTATCCATGAAGTATAATGACTGGTGTGATGAAGCAAGTGTACAGAGCTTACATTAATTTTTCTAAAAAGAAGTTCCTGCTTTTTAGGATGCTTAATATATTCCTTGATAGTTTAAAATGAAGTTGTATGTAAGATCACACTTTTGGGGGGGTTCAATACTACTAGCATGAAATCTCAACCAAGAATCATAATCGAGCTGTATAACCACTGAAACATATGTCAGTAATATCAATTATCTTTAAATCCCCTAAGGAAGTTAGTAGATACCAAAAAAAAGTCAGATAGGTAGGGTAAGTTTATATTTTAGGATACATGCATGTGCAATATCTGCAACATCTCAATCCAGCTAAGGGTTTTCTGATGCTATTATTTGTTCTTTTGTATGAGTGATTAATTTATCAGAGAATTAAAATCCTCATCATTCTGAGAATTTATTTGCCGTGAGTTACTCATTGAAGCATCAGTATCTCAGAGTGTAAGTATACGAATGGTTTTTAATATTAATACGTGTCTAAGGGCAACATGGTCTACAAACAAAAATTGGTATTTTTTTCACTTATAGCTTGGAATCACCTCTTCCTAGGAGAGTCCAAAACCAGTGTGCTTTTCTTGCCTCAGAATTTACAAGTGGGAGATAGCACTGCCTATGGAAAACTACAGGCAGCCACCACAAGAAGGAATTTACTCAATTATTAAATAATAACACAACTTCATTAATTGTTGTGTGCCTCTAAGTACCTTTACTCTCATACACTCATCTACTTTCTACAGTGGATGTGGCAGGAAATCAACCTGTGCAGACAGTGTCTTGGGCTGGCTTCCTGGGAGACCTCCTGGGAGACCTCCCAGGAGATTCCCAGGTTTGAAGGAACATCCCACCAGTGACAGGTTTGTATACAGATGCCACTGATGTGTGAAGTCCCCCTGGCAGCAGCCCAGGGCCCAGCAGCAGCTCCATCTGTCAGAGCCTCTCCAGGAAAGGGACAAGTGAAGCCAGGA
Source organism: Psilopsiagon aymara (assembly GCA_024733675.1). NCBI lineage: Eukaryota > Metazoa > Chordata > Aves > Psittaciformes > Psittacidae > Psilopsiagon > Psilopsiagon aymara. Next base: position 5,813 of record JANRGW010045072.1, on the reverse strand, counting down.
CTGCACAGGAGGTGAGGGTGCCAGTGAGAGAGGCTGTGGCCACGTTTTGTTGCCTCTTGAGCTTAATTTCAGAGTGCTGAAATGTCAGAGACTGAGAGGCACAATTCAAGTTATACCATGATACTGCACTACCTTAAAGACAAGGGACAGCAAATCATAGGATGGCAACATATACATTTTGGCAACCTACAAGACTTCCAAAGAAACTCAAGATGACAGAGCAGTAGTGCTTCCAGACCTCTTATCCAAGGAGAATAAATGCAATTATTATCTCTCTGGTGCCGAGTCTGATTAGGCACAATGTGCACTATCAGGAGAGCTTGGCAAAAGAAAGACCTGAACCCTTATCAAATTTCCAGAGAATGCTGGGTTACTTTGCTTTTTAGTTAACCCAAAAGCTACTCATGAACTAAAGTCAAATTCACCAAGCAGTGTTATTTAGGGAAGAAACACTGGGAGTATCACTGCTGTCAGGCTCTTCTGACTCACCAGGTTAAAGTCTGTCAGTAGCTGAAAAATTCAAAACACCAAGGCAGCAGCCTAATCCCAGCTTCCATCCGCTGGCTCAGCATTTAAGCTTTCCATACAAAACTGACAGAATTTGTGACTGGCCACCGTCAGGGGACGTCTCAACAGGAAAGACAGTGCTGAGAACCTGGATGACCCCAATTCCAGCCTGGCTGCATATGGTTGAATCAGACAGAAGATCAGGGTGATCTTTTCCTCCTCCAGTACGTTTAATAATCTAGCATTTAATTTCATTTTTCTCACTCATGCCCAAAAGAAATGTTTCACTGCATTTACCTCGATACATTGCTTACATATCTGAAATTTTAAATTCAATTCAGTGTGGAGTATCACTCAGCTTTTGTAGTTGAGAGGACAAATAAAAAAGCCCAAATCAGTAACTTAGAAAACTTCTTTCCCTAGAGAGGCTTTTCTTGTCAGTGCGGCGATGCACAACAGAGCCACTGACAGCAGCACCAGTCTGTGGACAGCTCCAGCTGACCTAGGCAGTGCCGCCAAGTCTCTGCCCCGGGGATTTTGGTGGCTGCTCACACATACAGATCAAGCTGCATCATGCAGTCCTCCTTTTGAGGGTTGGGTGACCCTTCCTGATTAATTTTATAACCAGACTTAAATGCATAAAGTGACAGGAATAAAATTTTCACCTGCCACAAAAGAGGCATGCTTGGCCAGAGAACAGGAGCAGAGCAGCATGCCAGCTATTGCATAGACATGATGAAGTGACTGAGTGGCTCATAACAAGGTTGTTTTCCTTCTGCTTAGCAAGGCATGCCTGCTTTCTGGTAATCTCACACAACACAGAGACAAAACAAAGGCCCTATTATAGCACATTTGGATGCTTACCTACGATTATATGATTAGGGCCTTCCCTTGCCATCTGTCAGGGTTGTGCTTCCCCTCCCCTGGGAAGGGATTGCTCAGCACATGCTGAGCAGCTTCACAGCAGCCTGTGCCTGGCCTGCTCCAGCTGAAAGGTCAGAAAACAACATGCTCTGGCTTCTTCCTTATGTTCTGCATCCTTAAACTTTTCCAGAGTTAAGAGTGCATTTCTTAGAGGCTGGAGTTTCACAGTTATCGTGCCTCAAACGGGAGGAGAGCAGCAGCTGTTGTGCATATTACGAGTGTTGGATCTGAGCTACTCACTATGTCCTTGAATATCTACTCTTGCCATAACACCAGGTGGCCTGTGAAAACACTGTAGCACGTAAAGAGCTTTAAATATCTTCTTCACGATTCAGGGTCATACCCAAAGGCATAGTTCCCACTGCCCTCATCCTGAGACACAAAATAAGGTAGCTGAGGCAGTTAAACACACTTATACAAAGCTACAAACTCCTTGCTCTTTTCTGTCTTGCAATTTATACGGTGACTGCCAGGGCTTTTTGCTGCACAAAAAAGCCAGATTTGAGTCACCCAGGCTGGTTTGTTCCAGATACTTTGTTCAGGAAGAATAATGGAAGGAGTACAGAAAAAAATTTACAGCAACAAAAATCCCACTTGTGTAACAACCTGCATCTGCAAGAGACCATTTGCAGAAATATAGGAGAGACTAAAAGGCACCCATGTAGTGATACTCATCTAGATCACTCTTCCAGCTTCCACTGCTGAGATGAACAAGATTGCTGTCACTCAGATTGGCACTGAAAGCCACAGACATTGAACCTTTCAAGCTCTAACCATACCCTGACAATCAGCTCCCCTGGCTTGGGAGTTAGAGCCACATGGGATCACAGATTGCATTTCCTGTCCCTGGGGAGGTTCACTCCCTGTTGGGGTCACTGCTACATTTAGAGACAGCACACCAGGGAGTGAGAAATCAAGAAATGTTATACAACCCCAGGATGCCCATTTAACAGAAGAATCGTATGATTCATAGTGTGATAAAAGTGTGTTCAGGAGTGATACTTTGAGTATTTTTGCAAATACAAGTGGTTGCTGGGAAATTCCTCTGCATTTCTTGCCTGTCTGTCTGACCCTCAAGAGGTTACCTGAGGAGTTCGTAAAGTTTGGGGTACCCAACAGGTGGAGGCGTGGTTGTGAGAATGTAGGCACATATGTGAGTAACCTAAAGCCTGGGGCACCAGCTGAAGGGTGCAGGTGGTGAGTCTGCAGCCTGAGATGAAATCTCTGTGTGAAATACCAGCAGCTAGAAAAAATGACTGTGCCCTGCTCAGTTGTCAAAGGCTTTAACAGACTGATCCAGGAGATGGATCTACTCACAGGAGACTGCTGACCTACAACAGAAGTGCTTGGTTTCCAAAAACCAGTGTTTGGAATTTTCTGTCTATCCCAATAGGCCCCTACAGTGATATTTCTCATCTTATGAGTTTCAATTTGACACCCATTTTGCTTAGGTGTATGTGAATTTTATGTCAGGATGAGGCCAAAACAGTTTTGAAACTTAAGATGATAGCAACAGGCAAATCAGAATTTAACCCACCCTGGTACACATTTTGCATGTTGGTAGAGCTGTTTGACTCCCTTCAGTTAATACCAGTACATTATAGTAGGATGCATTCTTATCTTGAACTTCAAAATTTATCACCACTGCTATTTCTTTATTTTTCCTTTAAAATTCTACGGGTGTTAAAAATCACAGGAAAAACCACCCCAATAATATTTGCAAAATAAAGCTCACTCAGGAACTTTTTCTGGTTTGGTTAGATTTTTTTTTTTTAGCCTGGAAGCTAATCCTGTAGTGAAGAGGAAAGAAACACACTACAGCTTTTCAATGTTCCAGAGAAATACTCAATTTTCCTGCTATTTCAGCGAACCTCCACTTGCTTTAAGTTGTTTTGAGTAATCTGTTCACACTTCTAACCCCTAGAAAAAAACAGAAAGGAGATAAAGGCCAACAGTAATCTCTTCTTAGTACTAATTATGAACAACACGTATTTTGCTAAAAGCAAAGCAAGTGATGCAGAAGACTGATTAAGATATAAAGAAGAGTTTTGAAGTGACAGTCACTGATTTTATCTTTACTGATTTCTTCGAAATTTTTCTAAAATAGGGTATGCTTCATTGTTGTGGTAGTTAATTTTGAATTCTTTTATTTCTTCATCAGAGTTTGAATATTTACAAAAACCAGGCCTGCATTAAAAGAAAAAACCTCCCATGGAAAACTACAGTCATTAAACTATAATCACTCTAAATAATAAAAGATTTAATAATTAATTTAGAGCTGCTATGTAATAAACCTGACAGCTCTCAAATAAAGTTGCCTGGCAAAGCACAGCCAGAGCATGCAAGCATTTATACACAAGCATAGCATTATTTCTGTGCATAATATTAAATACAGTCTTCTAAGAGTTTCCAGAATCAAAACAGATACTTTAGGTACCAAGACAAAACAGTCTGACAAAACATTCGTAGTCTGAAGGAAACTATTTTGCCCATAAAATTGATAGCGTACAGTAATGATGATTTTAGTTTCTACATTAACTTGTGTCATGGTTTAAGCCACTTGCAAATTTAGAAAACTGGGCCCTCCAAATTCCAGCTACAGTCGTTTTCTTATTCTTAATGCCTTCCTGATCTCAGTAGTGCATCTAATACATCCTGTCTTTCTCAAAGGAATGGAGATGTCCTACTCTACAGCCTATTAGAACCAGGTCAAGGAGAGAGAATGGACAACAAAAAGGCCTGGGTTTATGGTTCTTTTTACAGGTCACAACGTGTGCTAAGACAGGGTTTTCCAGTGCCAAAAGCCCATGCTGATTAAATCACTTTTTCACTCAGCTAGACCACGCTATTCCTTTTTTCATCAGTAGCATGTGTAAACATGGGGGAAAAACACAGCTGCTAAACAGAACAGTGCTCGTGTGGCATCCCTCTCTGCTCTGGCTTTGCTGCAAGAGGGGTTGCTGGCTCCTTTTCAATCACACCATTCAGAGAAGGACACTTGCTTGGCAGTGCCCCTGTCTCCCATGTACAGCATCAACACTAAACTGTAGCTTGTTTTGCCTTGCTCTGCTGAATAACTTCTGGAACATGGCAGCGGATATTCACCTAGAAATGGAAATTTCTCACTTAAATGGAAAATATTATATAACTTCCCCAGCCTATTCCATCAGACAGACTGTTTCTGCAGATGTTTTTTATACCTCAGCTGTAGAGGAAAAAAATGCTGCAACTCATGCAACCAGGGTGAAGGTGATTCCCATTTCTGCAGCCATTATTAAGACCTTATGAACTCTTCTGGACTAGCTATTTACAACACAGTCCTTTCCAGTTCATGCTCCTAACCTCAAAATACTGAATCCCTTCACAACTTTCTCACCCCTCCCTTCCAAATACATGAAAAATATCATGTTTATACAGCAATATACCTCCACTGTCTCCAACAAGACCAACAAAAAATCTTTACCTGTGCCAAAATTTCGTTGTTTTTCAAGGTCTATTTTTAAATTTCAGCAGGGTTACAGGGCTGAAAAACATTTTAAAGGGTCAGGAGACTGACAGAGACCAGAGACCAGAAAGAGACAGGAGAGTAGCTAACACAGGACACAGCTCAGTGGTCAAGTAGGGCAACCGCACTGATCCCAACGACCAGAAGGCACAGGTGGTGGTTAGTATAGAGAAATGGTGTGAGGACAAGGACACTGCCTTGCCATGCTTCATTTCCAAAAGTTATAGCAGCTAATCTTGGAGAGACAAGAGCCCTGAGATCCTCAGAGGTCTGTGGTCCTGGCCATGTAGATCCATAATCCTTGTATACCTATACAAGTCTTTACTCTTCTCACATGTAGAGAGTCTAAGTTCCTCAAAACTGAGCAACTGTTTTAGGCATATCATTGCCATTTTTAAGTTTTCCAGAAAAGTTCCAAAGAGTTACAGGTTTTGTTCAACCAGGTGTGTTTCAAAACAAGCAATTCATCAACAAGAACAGTGCACTTACTCAGCTTGTGATTGTTCTGTGTACATTTGTCCTATTGAGTTCCTGATTTTGCTTATAAAAATGAAGTAATGAACAAACTGAATAAACTGATATTGCATTTTGATAATGTATAAAATCAGTATGATTTTCTTAACTCAGGATGTGATGTTCTCAGAGGTACTATTTCCTGCAGTGGGACTTTCCATGTCTTAGAAGGTTTCTACAGGAAATGCAGTGTAACCTGAAAAGTAAGTGCATTCAACTGAAAGCAAAAACTAAATTCATCTTCTGATCTAGCTGGCACACTGTTACCTTCAATAATACTGGTGTTGTTGTCGTGGTTTAGGCAGTAAATCAGCCACGCAGTTTGCTACATGGAGAATCGAAAGAATGCAACTCCCACAGGTTG
>JANRGW010045070.1:0-23367 GCA_024733675.1 Psilopsiagon aymara | reverse complement strand
TGGCAGTGTTCAAGGCCAGGCTGGACAGAGCCTTGGGTGACATGGTTTAGTGGGAGGTGTCCCTGCCCATGGCAGGGAGGTTGGAACTAGATGATCTTATGGTCCTTTCCAACCCTAACTATTCTATGATTCTATGAGTCTGTGACATTGATAAAATGGCCAGTCCTCACACCATATTTCAACATAGTTGGAAATGCCTCAGAATAATTTATGCTATACATCCTCTGATTTGTCAACAATTCAGATATCTGCCTCGTGCATATTAAATCCTAAGGCTGATTTTCCTTAATTTGGTATCAGACACTTCAACAGTAAGCTCAGGGATTGCAAACTGATCTCCAGTTCACACAAATCATTATTGAAACCAAGAGGTACATCAGTTTGCTTGGTCATACTTCACCAGACTGGTCATCCATCTACTTAAGTACATAACTAAATGGACGTAGATATTTCAGAGCAAGATGTGAGAAATCTTGTTGAAGGCAGTAAGTAAATAGCCTTTTTTCAGTCAAGCATTTCATTATGCAGAAGTGCAAGCAGGGCTCAAAATCCAAGTGTTTACATTCTTTTCAAGGTCATCTTTTTATTTACAATGTTTTGTGACACTCTTGGCCAAAAGATATCTTACCCCTGCTCTGTTGAGATTGCGGCTTTCACAGCTCATAGCAAGGAGCTCCTTCAGCTCTGCATGTACTAGAGAACTTTTCTCCTTTGCAATTCTGAATTGCCAAGCATTTAGGAATGGAGAATTTTGGTACAAGGATAGATATGTTTTTTACTATCACAAGAGGGAATGTTTATTTCATTCTTTTAGGAGAATAAGCTCATAAACGTATGCAGAAGATGAACCTAACTGTGATACAAATTCTGTCACGACTTTCAGTAATCATTTCAAGGAAAGTGTCATCTTGGTAACCATTTCAAGTAACAGCTTCAGAATTCACAGCATGTCTATTGTGACAATAGATGTTTTTGTGTGAAGAAGTCACACACAGAAAAAGAGATAAAAGTAGGTCTGAGACTTTATTGCCTGTCTGGCAATCTTATGTATTTGGATGATATTCTGCAGGACAGTTCAGCTAAACGACCCCTTTTATATGTTGACTTTAAGCAGAAATTTAAGCTTTCAAACAGCATCCTCCAAACTAGACAATCTGCTGTTCAGATTAAAGCAGCTAAAGCCTCTACTCAGCTTGCAAAGGGAGATAAGAAATCAATCCTTGTATCAGGTTTTCTAAATAACAGATTTCTCTGCCTGACTTCACTCCAGAGGCAATGCCATTTTCTCTTTCTGTGTTCTAAAGATCAGAGATGGTAGGGTGTGGGGTTTTTTTTAGTTTTGGATATTAAGTTTCTTAGTTGTAATACATGTAACAGGACATTTAAGATTGATGGTAAAAGTACTTTGCATACATACAGCATCTGAAGATAGTTATGCTAATACGAACATTTCTTCGGCTCAATAGGGATAAGATGTTTATGAAGCCTCTATTGATAAAAAAGAAGTTTGTTTTTTTAGGTAGAGCTGTATCTACATTTCCCTCCATATAACAGCTATATTAAAATATATAGCTTTCTTCTCAACACAAATAAAAACAAAGTTTCAAAACTTAAATAATTCAGCAATTTTCAGTTTAAAAGTTTTCATTAATTCCTTTAGTTAAATGAAGAAAATAGCTTCTATGAAAGCTTTGTTAGCTGGTTTTAATTATTTCTTTTGTGGCGGGAAATGGCAAATATGAATTTAAACGTTTCTGGGCTGGTTTTGTTGTTCATGTTCAATATTAAATCAGAACAAGACAAAAGGCAAAAAGAGGAAAAGCAGCAAAGCTAGCAAATGGAAATTTCTGTCCCCCAGCACTGATTCTCAGTTGCAAGTTTCTCTCCTGAGAACAGACTAGCAATCTAGTGCAGCATCACTGCAACTTTTTAGACCTGTTTCACTAGTCCCCCTTCGGAAGCAGCATTTCTAATCACAATTCACAGTAACACTGCACTCATGACTGTTGGTAGGCAAACCAGATTCTCATCAGCCCAATGACAAAAAGAAAAAAAAAAAAGGCAAAATTAGACAGCTGAAAGGGTGGTATAGAAGAAAAACAATGAATGAAGAAAAGAAAGATGGCAGAAACAAGACACTCATCTCCTGACTTCAAACCAGTCTCTGATCCTTACACTGGGAGCTCACAAGCAGGCTGTATCACTTTCTAAGAGCAGCCATTATATCAGATGACTAGTTTTCTGGTCTTCATATTTCAAACGCAGTAATCCTAAAAGGAATCAAAGGCTCACATCTGAAATGTTTCCAGAAGTCAGCCAAAGCAGCTGGCAGTAACTAATGAATTCTCTTGGTCTTGGTTCCCCCAGTCTCTCCTGGTTTGGTGATGTTGCCAAAGATCACAAACCAGCATACAGTGTAGGGCTGGAGGAGCACAAGAGCCATACGGTGAAGTTAATTTCCTTCAGTCCCATTGATCCTTTCACTAATCAACAGGCAAAAGATGTTGGCTGATCAGGGTGACCAGCGATCTGAGCCAACTACCAAAGACAGGGGTCAGATAGTCAGCTACTGGGAAGGCCATATATCTGGACCAGCTACTGGGGAAACAGATGTCTGTGTAACAGGAAGAGGGCCAAGCACCAGCGACCAAGCCGAGTGTGGCTGTGAATGTTGGGGGCTTGTATGTCTGGATGCCAGCAGCTGGGGAGAATAGGGAGATCTGGGGCCAGTTACCAGATGGACTATCTGAGCACAAATACTGGAGCATTCACTATTGTGCTACTATATATAAAACCATATATATGTATATATGTATATTATAAGTATATATTCCACCAGCAGATGTTGACTGTGATCAGGCAGACAGGAGGAACAGACTCAGGCTGTGCATGTTCATTTTGTGTCAGTGTTGCATGTTTGTATGTGCGCTGGTAAGGTATTGCTTTCTCCCTTTGCTGATTTCTTGATATTCCTATCAGGAATACAGCCCACCTCCCTAATGACTGAATCAGGATTCATAACACTACTGGATTCAACAGCTTTTTGGTCTACCATGCAGTTGTCTGTTTTTAATCACTGTTTCTTCTTTTTATACCACAGAAACCAACACAGAAATCAGCACAGAAAAGTTGTCTTAACATCACACCACACTGGAATGGCTGATGTAGCTTCATGTTATTTAGCTATTGCACAACTACTGTACCTTTTGGCCTTTGATGGAGGATTAACCCACACAACGAACTGTGATTGGAACAATGGCTCTCTAATCACCTGCATTCCCAATTCCACTCTGTTTCTATCCAAAGTTATCATATGCAGTACACAATCCTAATTGATATTATAACATACATATAGCTGAGTATACTAATTTGCCTCAGTATATAGTGTGGTTTGTTTCACTGTCTTTATCCACTTTCTGTGAAAGCTAATTTTTTTTATTATAATATCTGAAGTACAGATATACTATTACTAAAGGACACTGATTTTCACAGAACCCAAAGATTTCTTCCTTATGCTGATATAGACTTAATGACAGCACCTGCAAATCTTATGCTTTGAATCAAAAATTAGTCTATTTTCTAAACTGGTAAAATACAATGCCACCTCCAGGGGCTTATTTAGGCTTTGCTGTAATCTACTCTCACATTTAGAAGTGTTACTACTCAAATCAATCAAGCTAAACTCCCTCAGAGGAAAATTCTGTTTTTATAGAATTGGATACATTTAATTGTGATCAATAGGCTAAGTGCAGCAAGCCAGGAATCAGCAGGGGTGGATGGGCACAACTTACAGCAAGACAGAGCATATCTGCGAAAGTCTCGCAATATGCTTCAGGCAGTCTTTGGTTGGCTCTTCAAGATCATCTCTTCTTTCTTCAGGTTCAGGCTTAATGAACTCCAAATTAGTTTCTGGAAAGTCAATCTTTATTTAAAAACAGAACAAAAAAAAAAGTCAGAAGTCCTTTTAGCCGTATTTATTCTCAGATACAACTGTCAAAAAACGATCTGCTGGATTTGTACAGGAAGCATACAGAATATAAGGGAAAGAGAGGGGTTAATTCTTTGAGGCCATTCACTGTTATGCAATATATTACATAAATATGTTGGTGATAAACTCAGCCCATGAAAATCACTGGGAACTTTGTCACTAGCTTTCCTGGGAGAATTTCATCTGCTGTATTTCAATTTTATCCAAACTGTAAGAACTTAAAGCTGACATTTTTTTTTCCTTTTTTTTTCCTCCTCTCTTGATTTTAAATGAGATGGCTCTTAAATGGAAATCTTTCATTAATGTAGATTCTTTTTTTGTTTTGCCTTTTTCTATAAAAGTAGGCATAATTCTGATCTACAGCTTGCCAGCATAAGAGATGGAAATTAGATTCCTGATTTCACTTCTGGATGTTAAGTTTTATATATATTCCATGGCATGTACTAATTTTTCATTTCTTACACTTATGTATAGCAGTCAGAAATTTAGGAAAATGTTTTTAAGATAAAGAAAACATTGAACTGAAATTCAAAATCTAAAGGGGATTGATAACCTAAGTATAAATTTTGCTAAAAATTCAGGTTGCTCTTCCAAGTTCAGCTCAATTTGCATCTCCTGTTTGTTTTTTTTTTTATTAATGCACATGATAATCATCTGTATCTTTTTTTCTTTAATATACATATTAGAACTGGATTACTTTTCTAAAGGTTAGCAAAGCTATTCCATACAAAATGTGTCTTGTCAGTCACATCAGAAAAGCTTTCTTTACGACATTTCCAACATGTTCACAGATTATGATACTGTCACATGTATGGGAATAACTGAAAATGAGGAGGAGGAAATGAGAGATCCTCCTGTTCTGTTTCTTTCAGTAGGGAGAGATTATAAATTAACAGCCATTTACTGTCACAACTGCCCTTCATTATTAATAGGGGGAGCTATTTTAAGGCACTGTCTTTGACCAAAGTTCTCAGACTAGAAAATCCCCATTTGCTCGTCTATTAAAAATAGGCTATTTTTAGGACAGCATCATTTATCTGAATTATCTGTTTTTACATGTCTTTTCTGAACAGTCATTCAGCTTTTAATATAGAAAAGAATTGGCTTTGCTCTTGAAGTTTCCAGTTGCTAATTTAAATTGGAAAGGTGACAAAACTACCATGTAGATCTAATGCATTTTCAATATTGTGAGCACCACTGTGCCCAGAATGAGTGGGTGCTCAGCGTGTAGTCATCAAGAGAGAGCTATACTGATGCTTATTGACAACTGCTTGTAGCCAGTTCCTTTACAAATCCTTTATGCTACTCAGTCTAATTGCAAGCTGTATATTTACAATAGCATGCAATTCAATAGAACTCAGAAAAAAAGCTCAGATTTGAAAAGGAAGTTACAAGTCAGGTACCAAAGTTATTATTTTGTGCCAAAAGTTTTCTTGGAACCAAGATTATGCCAACAAAAATTACCCTTTAAAAAACAGTCTCTAGCCCTCAGAGGTGGTATTTGATACAGAAAGTATCATACATATTTGCCACTGTGCAGAATTACAGACTTCCATCCACTAAAATTAACATGCTCTCTCTGAGCAGCTGTAATGGAAATAGGACTTTAAATTTGTGATGTCTTGGTGAGCCGTGGGAACAACCTTTTTTCTAGAATTCTGTTAGAAAACAACCTTTCCCTTTGCTTTCTCGCTTTCTTACCTGCAGCGTTACTGAGGTTGGTGTATCAGTACTGCAGATGCCTGGGGTAACCATCGTTGTTGTAAGTGTGCTGTACAATGTCATGCTAAGTAGCACAGAGCCGTGAATAAGCCGCCTGCAACACACACAGACTACTGCATTGGGTACTGGAGACAAGTTGAACAGGATATACTGAAATTACATCAAAGAACATGGAACTGGATCGCTTAAAAAACAAGCAAAAGGAAAACAAACTTTTTATCTTTATGTGTCTAATAAAAAACAAGCCCAGATAAGTAGAGGTTGCACACTGATGGCCTCACTGCTCTAGTTGTATCTGTGCAGCTGCCAAGATCATAACACAAATCATGCTTCCAAGACATTCTAGGTCAGCCCTGCACTTTACCACTGCCTTCCTGTGTGACAGGACTTGCCATTTAAGTTAGGTGTAAAATAAGGATAATACCATATTTTTACCTCAAGATTTAATTTTGAGGACAAATATATCAAAGATTGTGACGTGTCAACACACTGTAAAAAGGTGGAGAGTGGCACGAATTTATTCCACAAAAAGAACAAACTCATGATAACTTATTGCAACCCTGAAGGATCCTTGCTGATTTTATGTCTAGATGGCAGGGGAAAGGGAAATTGATATCAGAGTCTCCAAATAGCTGAAAGGAGTTTGAGTAAGGTAGTTTGTCCATATATGCTGCATATGGGGTTTTGGACAGATGAAGGATTATGGTCTGAAGTACCAGTCTGAGAGCTACATGTACAAGAGTCTTATCAGAAACAGGCATGCATGTGGTCTGCAGATAAGAAAACCAGCATGATTTGGTAGGTCAACAAAATTCAGTCAAGAAAACTTGAATAAAATCAGAAAGTTCAGGTATAAACTCTAATCAAAACTAATCCACTCAAAGTAAGAAAATAGTACCTGAATATAGGAAGATACAGTACAATGGACTTACCCTGCAATTTGTCCACATCTTAATGCTTAGTGAGGTCAGAAATTTTATTATGTTAAACTTTTTTTTTTTTACTGACAAATAATTTTTATTGTGATCATTCCAAGCACTGTTCGGTCAAAACAACCAAAAAAATGAGCCAAGATTCTCTGCTGCTCATTGCAGCAGAAACAGCCAGCCATGTAGATGAGGTTTGAATGTGCAGCTTTTACCTGAGATGAGGATGTTAGGTGTACAAGAGAACCCAGATGGACTATATGATCCCAACATGAGTTTGCAGTATTGCTGTAAGAAGGTATCTTTGAATTGCAAACCAAAATAAACTGTTGCTAACTCATCTGAAGAAGAAATAAGAAACTCCAGCAAAGACATTTTTACCGACAACACTGTAAAACTAATTCAGAGGTAATTTTTCTATTTTGCTATTCATTTCTGTTCATGCTGTTAGTGCAAATATTTTAAGTTATTGAGAAAAAACAGCTTAGGAGGACTAATGACAACCGTTTTCTGAAGTTTGTTTTGCAACTGTAGCTACATTTGCTGAGGAATGGAGGTAGAAAAAGGAGCTGTGATGTGAAAAAGATAGTACTTGGGGGAAAGCAGTTGTGTGATTTGAAGTCTTCCACAATTAGGTCACTAATGTGAATGCAGAATTAATCAGTGGAGATACAAACTTGTTTTTCCGTGATGTGTCCTCGGATGACCTTTAATAAATGAGTCAAATCTCTTGAACCACTCTTTTGTTGACAGAGGTTTACATCATAATTGGAACTAATTGGCACTTCTGTTAAAAGGGAGAGGAGCAGCTGAAAACTGAATGAACACAAATACTAAATTACCCTTTTGAGCTCTCATTACTACTAACTACTTTCACACTGTGCTCTAAAACTATAGTGGGCTTTAAGAATACATATAGTGAATATTTTTCCTGGGAAAGCTGTATCGACAGACACAAGAAGTACCCCAGACCTCAGAGGCACTGTATATACGTATTTAAGTGAGGCATTTCCTAGCTCATTATTTCAACTCATTTGCACCCAGTACAGATGTGGCCAAAGACTTTCCAGGAGGGTAAGAAAGAATAAGATAAGGTGTATTCTCGGAGTCCTAACTGGAGAAATGGCAAATAAAGACAGTCTTTCCTGGACTGAGAGGACTTCACATGTTAAAGCAAATGACAGGACTGTGAGTAAAACCAAGGGCATTAAACTACTTTGACGGTACAGATTTGTTTCTTAGAACTAGATACATATTTATGCCTTGTAAATATAGTAGCCTAATTTATACATTATAAATAAGTGAACAACTTATGTATCTTCAATCAGTAAGTCAGACTTCGGACTAAGCCTAGTCTGTAAACACAGGAGACATGCTTTAAAAGATGTGAAGAAGCATCAACAACTGTAAGATGGAGTGTGTGTTTCTGCAGAATAGTTTTCCCTAGCAATCTCTGGGACACTGTGCTAACATCGTTCAGGACTGTGTCTGCTTCTGAAACACACAAAAGGAACAATAACAGCAGACATGCAGGTGAATGAAACAGTAAAAACATGCATCGTTAGTTTTAGAAAAAGAGAAACAGGAGAACATGCAGGATCCATTTCTAAAAGGAAGGAAGTCGCATCATGAACATGATAACCATAACCTTTACAGAACAGACAAATTCCTCTGTGTTACCTGGTTGATGAGCTCAGGCAGCTCACTCCCTTTTCTGCCTGGCAGTTTCCCATCTGTAAGGTGAGGGTAGTGAAACTGTTCTTTGTAAAGACTGCATAACTATCACAGCCATAGACAATGCCTTCCATGTAACAATTTCAACATCCAGCACATCAGAAGGTGAATAAACAACTGCTGCTCTGTACCTACTGCCATTTATTTATTTATATGCTCATGTAAAATCAGGGCAGATGGAAAGCCCTGGAATTACACAGATTCACAGCTCTCATTTTTTACCCAACTAAAATAAACTTCCCGCCTTACTGCAGAAAAGGACACTGCTACTTAAGGACAGCTGAAGTTTCATCCTAAATTAACAAAATCAACCTGTGTTCTGAAGTCATGTGGAACACATCCCTCACCATACCCAGCAAGAGGAAATTTTTGTTGCTTGCTCTTCCTGATTTGGAAATACCAATTCAAAATAAATGCTGGTGTTAGAGTCAGCCAAGTCAGAGCAATGGGCAATGTGGGGGACATTACAACTCCCAGATCACCCAGGTGATGGCTTTCTGATTTGTTAATTAGCTCTGGATCACTAAACTATTCAGCCCAAGAGACAAACACAGTTTTCTGATGTGAAGGAATGCAAAGTTGGCACACTGGCTTTCAAACATTTTTCAAATTGTCTCTTCTCTCTAATAAGACTTCTTGATATAGGTGCATCATCAAGGGCTTTACTGGCATTGATTTAGGCCCACTGAAGTGAGCTACCTGATAACGATGAGAAATGTGGATATAGAGGTTCACCTACTGGTCAAGTCGGCAGCTACAACAGTCATTACTGTGTTAATTCCCAAGAATATATAACATTAGAGTGACTGTTTAGACAATACATACCCGGAAAATTAGGACAAAAAAAAAAGTGCAAAAATAATGTAATTATCCAAAAACCTGACATTATAAGCCTCATAAATTCAGAGTTGTGTTTAAATTTAAAGGAGATTCAAAGCTTCTGAGCTATTAAACCCCCCATATCTTATGGCCCAAGAAGTCTTAATTCTGCACTGGAATGATACTGTGATGTAACTACTTTATTCTAATTACAACTACAGAATTATAGAAAATTTGAATTAGAGATACAATTTTCAGCTGCAAAGGATTTCTGAATGTTCTACAGACATTTATAAGGACCACATCTTTCACCCCCAGAGTTTCTAGCTTAGGTAAATTCCACGATTTTTAAGGTGCTAAAGACAGCAAATACAAAATTATCAGATTATTGCAGACTTTTAGAACAAATTTCCAGTTACGTTCCTTATTCTTTCCTAATTTTGCCCCAAAACATAAGGCTAAAAAATAAGTTTAAAAACAATAATTTAAAGGCAAAAACTATATTTAGGCAAAGATTGGCGAATATCTGCAGGAACTCAGTTTTGTAAAGACTGAGACTATTTGCACAGAAACATGCAAAAGTGATAAGCAGCAATCTCAGTCGCATTTGATACTGAGTATAGTGGCTGCCCTGGATATCCATCAACTGGTCATCTTGTAAGTCAGCACACTCACAACTGCCAGAATAGTGAGAGATACTACTAGAACTCAGAAAATTTAGCAAATTTGAAATTTACTGAACATCTGTTTACTGACAAGTTGTTAACAACAACCACCACCAAAATTAAACAGGCCAAATTCTCGAGAACATTTTTAGGTATTGTGTCATTTCAACAGGGTCCAGGTATGGAGAAGAGATTGCAATATGAAATTCTAAATAGTAACTAATATGCTTTATTTAAACAGTTGGGATTTGATTCTGTTTTATTATACATTTCTCATATACTGTGCTTAGCCAGTATTTTTTTTAGAGAACTGGAGAATTAAAATCTCAAAAAGTGGCTACAGCCTTGGCAAGGGACTCTGACATGGTCTTGCCCAAAAGCATAAGAAACTCTTCACACTTCTTGAAACACATGAAAGGAATTTGTATACTTTGTATGTTAAAATAAGTTAGTCTTCTCTCATCTTCAGTTCAAAGTAAAACAAGGAATAAGAGTGTAAACGAGAGAAGCAGCCATACAATGACAATCAGCATTTTGGAAGAGAACATAAATACCAAATTTACAGACCTTTAAAATAAAATGTTCTTTTGCTCTAGGGCAGTCAAAGATCAAGATTCCCAAGTAATATCTGGGAATAACCCAAAACTGACAACTATTTTTTTTCCTTCTCTTTTAACACAAGCCACAACCTGATCGAATGGAATTCCTGTGGTTTTAATCAGAATAAGATACAGTGGGACAGAAATGAGTAACAGAATTTTTTACTGTCTGACACTTATTTTCTTTTTCCAATGTTTTAATTTTTTTCTTTTCTTTTTTTTTTTTAAACAAGCATCTTAATAGAGAAAAAAAGGCCATGCTCTGTACTCATATTTGCTGACCCTGAGAAGAATGGCTCAGTGACCAACTGGGACAACAATTTGAACAAGGATGTTTGATGACTCAGGAAAATACCTCAGGGTTACTGGCTTCTTCAAAGAGCTTATTTCTGTACTTTCCTCTGTAAATTAAATCCTAGACATAAGAACGTTAAGACTTTTTAGAACTCAAATTCAACTCTAAGGAAAGTTTTATTATGAGAAAGTATTACTTTCCAAGTTAGAAATGTTTTGTCAAAGATTTTCTGGTGAGATTTCTTTAATCTCTTTATATATATTTACAAAGTTTGTTCATTTAGGGACCCTAATGACAAAATCTCTGCAATAATATAAGGTATTCTTGACACATTATCATGACATTATAGGCACAAATCTTTTCTTGCTACATACTTTCAAGTTAAGAAAAACTCTATTGAAATAAGTCTTCAGTTCCAGTCCAGCTGCAAGAGTAGTGAAGCTGGGTTCACTGCAAACGGTTAGTGCTTTCCTCAAAGTTTGCTAATCAAATAAAAACCTTTATCAACTTTTGCATTTTTTGTGGAGCAGAAAATGGCCTCTCAAAGTCCTACTGTTGCTTCTCAGTTACTTCTACTGATAGCATTACCTATCAAGAATTACCTGACAGTTTTAATCCTGATGCTGCCTAAGTAGGTAACTCTGAGAGCTAGTTTGCCAAAAAAATATTCATCTTCCAAAGAAAAGGAAAAGCAGGCTGGGTGAACGTTCACTTTTTTCAAATTTCACATTTCAGAAAGAATTTTAGGGCTATCCTTATTTTTAAACCAGTCAGACTATCAATTGTAATCAGAGTTAATGAATAATTCTGTGGAGCTCTGGCTGCCTAAAAGAGGAAAAAGCATTTAGGCTTCTTTGTGTTAGTAATTACTGTAATTGTAAATGACACAGCTATCATATTAAGGGGTGTTGAACATGCTGTTCCTAAATCATTCCTCCCCAACAACCGAACTTTTATTTCTGCTTTGAAGGGTCATTTCAGCAATGAGCTCTACAATTATACAGCAGATGAAAGAGAAGTGACCCTCTATCCCCTCCATTGTGCTGATTGTGTGCACCAGGAAAGAATGAAGCCATTTTTCAGTCAAATTTTCAAATCACTTGGTGATTTACCTAATGAAAATCAACATGCTCGCTCCAATGGCGTATATTAAATATATATATATGTATATCACAAGTTGCTGGAAGCTTTCAGATCTGCTAAAAATGATTCCCTTGGGATTTGAATTATAGAAAGCCGCCAGTACAACAGAGGTCCTCAAGAACAGTATTCTTGTATATCCCAGTTACCTGCAAAGGTGCCTAAGTGCTCCCCAATTAAGTTATTGTGCCTATTGCTCTTTTCTGACTGTACTCAGAACATGTCAGCCTGCAGGGGATGAGGACATCTTAACATCACCTCAAGTTAGATTCTCAGCCTAGATTTTCTATTTTACCCTAAGCACCAGGACAGTAGAAATACTAAAAATAAATACACTGCACTTTTTGTTTAAAAAGACACACACAATGGAAGAGTGATGTGCTCTACTTCAGACTAACTACATAAGAAAAGCTCTGAATAAATTGCCCAAGCAATCCTTGGAGCAGAGATTTGATACATGTTTCTTTCCTTCCTTCAAGCTAAGTCCTCTAATCATCAAGACACAGAAGAATGCTCTTTTTCAAAACAGAATAATCTTGAATTTTCTTCTGAAAGGATGCAAAAAGCCTCTAACCAAGTCCAACCTATTTTCTAGCGTTTCAAACCTCTCAGCTTTAAAGTTCAGTGGGACCCAAGGTCTTTCAAACATAGTAATTCATACATGCAATCAGATTTCTTTTGTTTTAAATAGTGATTGCCACCATAAGGGGAAGTGGATGGAGATGTCTCAGATGAAGAAAGATTTACAGCTTAAAGATAGATGCTAATGCAGAAACTTGCAGAGCTTCAAGGTATCCATCTATTGACCAGAGGGCATGCAGCACTAGGGTATCTAAATACAAATTCAGTATCATTATAAAGGCTTGATTTAAATTCAGATGTCTCAGTGCTACTGAAGTATATTTAGAGCACTGGAGAAAATATACCTTAGATCTCTGTTTATGAATCATTGCAGAGACACTCAAGGCTACCAGCATCGTTAAACCACTGTTACATCGTGTGCTGTATAGAAAGAAAAGGTTAAAAAAGAGGAGAAAGCTTCTAAAGTGGTGCGTAAAGGGCTCATTGTGGCATTCACTAACTGCCTCACTTTCAGCAGAATGAATGGGTGAGAGATTGGAATGCAGACTGAAAAAAACCCAGTCATTGTGAACAAGAGGCTATGCTGAGAGAATTTTGCAAAGCTACAGGAATGGGTACAGCAAGGCCTTTCAACAGGCCCAGGGAACTTTATTGTTAAATGTCAAACTGCTACATAAGACAGGTTTAAAAACAATGTATTGAAAAGAAAAAAAAGCTTATGGATGGGACTTTTACTGGCACATCAAAAGCAGTTTACTGTGACTGTTTGAGTCTTATTACAGGAAGGTCCTGAAATTAGTATTTCTGTCTTTTTACATTTCTCCCAAGTTGAGTGCAACACTATTCAAGAATTGTCTCTTCTTAAGCTGCAATACAAAACTGAACTTACTCTTTCGGATACAATGGAGAGCACGTCCAAGCAAGCACTTCCGTATTTTTAGAGGCATTGTTAACCCCAAGTAGTTTTATTGTCAACATAGTTTCCCTTGGAAGAGCCTTTATTCGTAGAGGAAAGTTGATTCTAAAAGAAAATAAGAACAGAGAAAAAAAAAGTTTTTTTAAACTGATCACTGTTACCATAAGTGAGTTCTACTTCTTTTTTAGACGCCTTAACACAGTTATTAAGCTACAAACTACAAGAATTGCACTCTGAAGGAAATACAACTGACAGATCCCTTCAATACACTGATGAGTACAACTAACCATTAATTTGGGTCATAGTACTTGAGAAGAAGCACATAAAAAGTCATTCACTTCAGTGGCAACAACTAGATCTGACAAAGGCAGGAAAAGCTTTTTTAAACTTCTGCTTTAGAATTAACTGATCAATGAGGGAATATTTCAGAATAAGCATTCCCTAAGTGTAAATTATAAACCAATAGTTATTTGCCTTCCTGTGTCTTCAGAGGAAAACAGAAGATCTGCATAAACGTGAGATTAAGAAAACAAACTACAGGATAAATTAAATCATGTAGAAAACATTTTATTTTCAGATATTCAGTCTTGACCAGCAGAACAATGTGACTCTTGGCATTTTCAAAAAGGTGTAGTCATACTCAAGCAGTAATCAAATGCAGAAATTTACACTTAAAAATTACAGTAGCCTAAAAATCATAAGGGTTATTTGATAGCAGAAATAAGACAAGGCAATAGTATAAGAGAAAATTAGCATCAGATTTTGCTCCTAGTCTCAAATCTGTTGAGATTCTTTTGGCTTCAGGAAAGTTTCCTTGGGTGCACTGAGGAGCCACTTAAAGAAGGTAGAAGGTTTCCATCTGAAATACTAAAGTACTCCAAATTAGCATTTGTGTCAAAATTTTAGATGATCAGTTCTAAACATTTGGAAATTATTCAAACTTGCATACCTCTTTCTTTTAATAACAAAGCAAGACAGCAATTCTGTACTCTTTCTGCGTAACAGGAGTAGAATTGAGAAGTAATTCTCAACTGTCTTCCCACATGTCCCTATTTATAACTTTCAGCTCTGCTTTCCCTTTCTCATGCCCTCAACCTCACTCATAATTAGCTCAAAGCAATTATTAGGAAACTGAACTGTTATACATGCTATATAGATAGCTTGTTCTGTCTTTTTCACTTACAGGCAGACAACTCCACCTGCGTTACATAAAACTGTTCTACAAGCAGTTATACTTAACTTTAAAGCATTGTTAAATCTGTGAAAAGACAAAAATAGAAAAATGCGACATGCATTTCCTAATACAGACAATTGTTAACACCTTGAACTTGGAGCAATGAAAAAAACTCACAAGATCCTCACTGCAGAAATCAAATGCTTCCCAGTGGTTCCCTAAAACACAATACATAGTATTTCTAGATGTACAGCAATAGGAAAATAACCTGGAAACTTTTACAAGAGTTATATATCCCAACAGTTAAAGTATGGGCCAAGGATGTCCAATATTTCCCTTCATGTGATACACAGAGAAGGGAAGAGCTCTACTGCTTTTAAGAATTTTGAATAACGCTCATATGAGCTTACTCAGTTGGTATACTCCTTTCTGACCACATGAGGCTGCATCAAATGGATGACTAAGAAGAGGAAAGAGGAAATGGAACAGCGGCCATAAATAAGACACCCTGTGCGTGAACAATTTGAACAGCAGTTGAGAAGAACAGAGAAGCTACTCGCTGTGCTATTCATGAGTTTTAGATAATGTTATACAGCTGGTTTAAAAGGCCAATGGCCTAATATTATAAAAGCATTCAACACAGAAGAGCTCTGGGGCAACCCAGGCTTTGCCCTGAGAAAGTAGAAACAAAATAAGACAGGCCAAACAAAATATGGAGAAGAGGGAAACACAGTGCCAAGAAAGTATCTGAGGTGATGAATGGCAAGCTTAATGTTAATTCCATATTTCAAGTCAGTAGGTTTAACATAAATGACACAGGATGGAAAACCAGCAAATGGTGGAATATATTCAGAAGAACCAGCTAAGGCAAAAGAAAGAAAATAGTTAAGAGGTCTCAGTCACTGAAAAATGAAACTGATGAGAAAATACTTCAAAAGCTGCCAAAAATGCTCATATGCAATAAAATCTTTCTCCTATACTTCAATTATATCTGCCCATACATAGCAGAAGATAGTACTGAACCAAATTCTTGGACAAGGTGAAAATTCTTACAGCACAAATAGGAATGATCCTGTTCATTTTTTAACAATTATTTCCCAACTATAAAAAAGACTGAGGGTTTAGCACTCAAACTACCTACTCAACTGAGGCGCCAAAGAATGTAAAAGGACTAATCCAGATGCTTAGCAGAAATGACTCATTTTGTTTCTTAATCATAGGGCAGACATACTGTGCTTCCTATATCTTTTCAGTGGTGCTGCATAAGAAAGCTATGCAAAATATACAATAATGTATAGGTGTAACAGGTTTGACATAAAAAGGTTTTCCATCTGACCAGCCTCAAACTGTTTTGTGGTTTAGGTAAAGGCAAAGAGAAGTTATGAATCGCACTCTGTATTCAACTACAGCATAAGAAAACCCTTTCAGATGACTTGCAGCCTTTGCTCAATTATAATGCAATCAAGATGTTTTCAGATATGAAACACAACAAACAGTGAAGTAAAATACCAAAAATTTCAAAGATTGTAAATATAAACACATCATGCCCAGGAAGCTGGAGGAATACAGGATTACCACCAAATCATTAAAAACTGTGTACTTATTCTCTTTCATGTATCACAAATATGCTTTCTGTCATCTCACTGCCTTAAGTCAATGTAATTTGAGTGTATGCTTTGCTTTTCAATGGAATTATTTTCCTCAAAGCAGACAAGCAGGTGACAGGCTGTTGGTAGTCTTTATTCTAAAATTCCAGTCTCAAATTAAGGTCATCATTTTGAATCTGCAGATCTTTCTTATAAAAAAAAACCCAACACCTCACCACAACAGCCTGTGCCCTCTAAAAACAGCACCCTCAGAGAAACATTACATTCCTACTAGAGGTGGATCCAAAGGGCAGAAGACCTCAAAGGAGGATAGAAATACAGCCTTTGGTTGCATTTCCTTTCATTTCCAGTATTCCTCCAGGATGCTGCCAATGAATGAAAGTTATTCTCTTTCTCTGGCTACCCCACTCCTTTCTCACTCCCATCTCCCCACATATTTGCAGAATACTCTGAATTATATGCATCTAATTTGCTCAGAAGAAGATCCATAATTCAGATGGGGGTCATTATTTTTTTTCAATGTGAAAAATCTGTCAGACAAACACGTATCAAACACAGATTCAAAACTTACTTCTCGTCCCAGTCAATCAGGAAAAAGAAAGATCTTTTAACTGGTATATTTTTGCGTATCTTCACTTGACATATTGTCTTTCCAGCATAAGTTAGTGAACAAGAAAAAGAGAAAACTTTGTAGCTACAAAAAGGAAAAAGGAAAGGAAAAAAAGATTAATCGCAATGTACCATGTAAATGAAAGGTACAGTCAATTTGGGGCTAATTAATTGGAACCTTGGGAAGATCTATTCTTACATGAAAAAGGAATTAAAGTAATAAATCCTGTATTAATGGGGGTCTGCATGTATTTATTTTGGCTTGAATGTGTTTTTTCTTTATATTCAGAGTTCAAGAAAAGAACTGAAGATACCTAGATTCTGTTCCATGTTTTTGTCATTGAGACTAATTTGTTCTTCATTATTACAGTCAAGGGACGTTTGGACATCAGTTTTGAAATGTTACAACTTGCTCATCATACAACTTTTGTCAACAGTAAATTTATTTATACTTAACTTTTCCAATCTGTAAAAAACAGGTTAGTACTCAAAGGATCCTATACATGCATTGCAGCAGAAGCATTAAAGCCTTCTGTGTTGGCATTCTTCAAATGCTTTACTAACTTCATTCACATGCATACTTAACCGACTGCCTTTGTAGTGTAATTTGGGTCTGGGGCTATCTGTTAGTTTCATACTCTTCTTATTGGAATCTTATAAGATTTTAGTCAAACAGAGGAATAGGATATGATTAACTACTGCTCTTAATTAGTCTCGTAACTTCCAGATCTCCCTACCACTCTCAGCTTTAGACAACTTTGTAAATAGGAATGATGAACAGAGTCAAATTTGAACAGGAAAATTTTAAGCACTTGCAGACTGAAAGTATTTAGCTTTGTCTTAATTACACAAATGATGTTTGACATCTTTCAGAAGAGATCTCTTAAATATAGCATCTTTCCTCAAGACCATAAACATTACGAACAGTTGAAGGATAGTGCAGGAAATAGTAGGTTTTAATACAATCAAATGATAAAGCATTGCTGTTTAAACTGTTTACAAAATATACAGACATGACTTGTCCATATCCTGACTTATATAACACTTCAGTTGCCTGAAGTCAAAAAGGTTGTTAAGAGTGCATGCACTTCAACCTCTTTTAGGTTTTGTAGAGCATTTTGCATAGGTAGTCTCCCTGTGAGTTCAAAGGCATGACTCTATAGTCTTGTCCCAAAAAACACTTCTTATCACACAGATGCAGATAGGAATCTGCTTTTTGGGGGCTGCAGAAACAAATACAGCTGAACACCAAGCTAGCAACATTATGCAACTGGCAGCAAATAAGGCACATGCGCTTGGGATTTAAATCAGACAAACCAACAGACTACTAAAAGAGACAAGAAGGAATAAAATACAATAAACAAAGAAAAGTAATTAGTTTTGCAAAATGATTCTGCACTTGTAATGTTTGTACCTATCTTTTTCACAAGGACAGTAAGACAGGAGTAAGAAATTGAGAGCATAAATATGAAAACTGATAAAAAGCCAATCCACAAAGGTGAACTTGAGAGAGATTTGACAGGACATCAGCATGACTCTGTTAAACGTAAGACAGTACACACTCCCTTGCCCCAAATGATTAAAAGAGAGCCATTTATCACATAAGGGTATACGTAGAAAAAAAAATGAGTCAGACAGCGAGAGATGTCAAAATTCTAACACTCATAATACATATATATATATGCAGGAATATATATTAGAAATATATATTACAAATAGCACCGAGATCATGAAATGTGACCTTTGGGAAAGGGAAAATGAGAGCTGTGACACAGCCAGCGTGAATTCATGCAGTGCAGTAATAAGAACAGGGAGCATGCATGCGAATGAAGTTAGTAGAGTATTTGAGGAAAGCAAGTGTCTGAGCAGCAGTCCACATAAGGAAGCCCATGCTAGCTATGAATATTGGAATGACTAGAAAGGGAAATCAAGGAGGAAGACAGATTCTTATTTCTACATACTTGAACACAGCATTCAAGTCATCAGCGGCCCTTAGGCCATATGTAATTTCACATTTTTCTGGTAAAACATAAAATGAAGTGAGAATGGAATAAACATCTGAAAATCAGCAGAGTGATCATAGTCATGTACTTATTTTCTTAAATAATAAAAATTCTCTCAAATTTTTATTAAACTGCTAATTACATCTAATGCTGTACACTCTCTTGCTCACTGCCTAACACACCCACTTTCTCAGCCTCTAACATTAATATAGGAGTATCACCAAAGCAACAGATGTAGTCTAGTATATGTGAAAAATATGTGATCTAACAGACAACAACTCTTCTTGTGAGCACCTGCTGGATCTCCTCCTACCTGTTCACCCAGGCTTCTGGGATGTTATGGGCAGCATATACTGTGAAGCTGAGCTGGGAATCTAGGCTGATGTCTGCACATGAAGGGCATTCAGGTATGCTGGAAAGCTGGAAATTTGCATCAAAGCTGCTGCTGTAAACACAGATGAGACCAGAGATGGCAATGGAGAGCTCAGTCAATGCAGCCTTTATTAATGCTGAGAAGAGAGAAAGAAATAAAGGTTAACAATAGGTCATTTATAAGGAATCATATTTATCTTAAACCATCAGTTAAAGCTCTGAAATGCTTCTTAATAAAATTTAATTAAAATGACATAACCTACTTACTGAAGCCAATTAGCCACCTGTGCTTCTCGAACCAGCCTTAGCTCATTTCTGGTGTATCCTTAAAAGTCTTTCACCACAGTGCTTTCAAATTAAGGCATTTTCAAAGGAAGCATTTTAAACTACAACAAATTAGTGTGTGCCTCAGATATGCCATTTTAGTGTGTCAAATTTTGTGCTGGAAGGATTTTTGTCATATATATATAGGTATTTTGTAATTTCAGCAGCTAAGTAGCTACTTAGTTCAAGGGAACTGGCAATGATGCAGTAGAACAGAGAAAAGGCACTGGTTAAATTTAAAAACTATAAAGCTGTTGCAACTGTACGCAAAATCATAAATATATACAGTAGCATACTCAATCAGACATAGCATTCAGATGGTCATAGACTGGCAATAACATTATACAACTGTGAACATTGAAATACATATCTGTATGGATATATGTGAAATGCAGGCTATACCCTCATTTATATCACACTTTTGTTATTTCCTCTTGCTCCAGCTCTGCAGTGCTCTTTTTCCGTAATTACTGGCTTACATCCATCTTCCCTCTCTCTGTGTTTTTGGAGCAGCTAGGGATTGCCTGATTGCCAGCATAAATTAAAAATCCCCAGCCCTGGCAGTCTCCATCAAGTAAAGAGAGCTTGTACAAGCACTCATTTCTCAGGCAAGGGACAAGTTGAGAGAGAGAGTGTCAGATTACATAGGATCATTCTGGGATCGGGATGATTTGTCTTCAAAGAGAATTACCCCAAATTCTCCTGTTCCCATACCTCCGACTCATGGATTCCACTATGATAAAGCACATACTCTCCTCCTGTTATAGCCCCTGACACACTCTCTAAGCTTGCCTGGCCACTATATTACGTAGCCACCTAGCATCAATCTAATAGTGTCTACTGGAAAAAAATAAAGAATAAATTCCCAGGAACAGGAAGCCTGAGACTTATATTAGTTCTTTATACTCAAGATAGGTGCGGGAATGCTGCCTGACATCAGACACAGGTACCACAATTCATTGGACTTAGCTGTATCAGTTTCCTGACAGATATGTCTCCAATAAAAATGTATCCTAGGTCTGGAATTTTATTTCCCTTCTTTGATAACTTTTTGCCATAAAACTCAGAACTACTGAGTCACAAAACGCACTGCAAACAGTGCAAAGGAATTATTTCAGCCTTGGATTTTAAATAGATAAATTTTAACTATGTAACAATGGAGATATATATAAAATTAAAAACATCTGACATATATTAGGATTTGCTACTGGAAATACTGATAGTAAATTATTACACTCATGAGGGACTGGCTACAAACTTAAGAGTGTTGTAATCCTCTTCCATATTTCTTCCCTGTGAGGGTGGTGAGCCACTGGCACAGGTTGCCCAGAGAAGCTGTGGATGCCCCATCCCTGGAAATGTTCAAGGCCAGGTTGGACAGGGCTTTGAGCAACCTGGCAAAGTGGAAGGTATCCCTGCCAATGACAGGGGCTTGGAACTAGATGGCCTTTAAGGGTCCTTCTAACCCAAACCATTGTATGAGTCTATAACATTAAAATCGAAACATTTTAGAGACATAGCAGGGTTAAGAAAACTCAATCCTGTTACTCTCTGGCATACTTTGCTGTTTAGAACTCATTTTAATTATTTCTTTATCTATTCTCTTCAGTATTTTCTCCATTATCCTCTACCATAATTGTTTTAAATAAGCCTTTTGCTCAAATTTCTCCCCCAGAATACCATTTTATTCACACACCCAGCTCTCTTGGACATGTAATAACTTAGAACCTTCTAAATGAAGTGTTTAATTTGCACTGAATTCTTTTACATTCCAAGGAATTACCTGTGGTCATATACATAAACCCTTCTTAAGAGGTCCAGAAAAGAACATTATTGAACTATTATTTGAACTAGTATTTCTACTTTATCTGAAAAGTACTATGCTATTTACATGAAGGAAAACCAGCTACTTAGGAGACTTCCTGGCTCCAATTTGTTCAAAGTGGCAAACAGGTAGATGCTGTGAAATAGCAAATCCCTTATTATGCAAATTGGCCTACTGAAGTCAATGATTGCTGAGTGGAAGCTTCTCAGCATTTTCTCCAAAAGAGATTGAAATGTAGTTCAGAATCTGTGTAAATTTCCTGCTGTGCACTGAAACATAGACTTTGGCCACATGAACTTTTTACACAATCTGTGCTCTAGGCTGCAAGGTAACGTTTCAAATTTTGGCTCTGAAACAAGAGGAAATGTATTATATTTCAGATAAGCCACAGACAGGAAGCTCACAAATTCTGCCTCAATTATTTATAACATGCTTCAGTGTATCAGTGGTGAGGCAAAAAAAAGTTTCCCAGGTGTCAGGGACCTGCCCACCCAACAAGATGTATGTGGCTAGATGAGGTAAGGTTAAGTCTTCGCTTAGTTGTAAGACAAGGTCCATGAGACTCTCTGCTGAAGGGAGCTGAGAAGCCATCTTCTTCTTCCTCTGCCTCTTAAATTTCAACCTTTCCCTTGTGGGCTTGCAGGGTCTGTGCCTGACTGCAGAAATGCAGCTAGTTTGGAAGCAGGGCCTGGGAGAATATAAGCTGTTCCTTTTATTACAGTGGCAGGGATGAAGATAGCAGTGAAGCAATCAGTTCAGCTGCTAGAAAAGGGAAACAAACGAAACTTCAGCATTATTTATCAAATTATTAGGAGGTCCAGAATGAATGTATTCTGAGGAAGAGAGTTCCTCAGGTGTAAGCAAACATCCAAGTATGACCAGGTCTGTAGATGTGGGATTTTTTACTATGTTCATTTTCTTAACTTGTCAGCTCTCATTTTAAAAACTTTTTGGTTTCTGTGCCAGTCAGCCCTTCCCTACCCTTCATCCCCATTCACTCATTAACCCCAGTAGCAATTAACTAAATTAGAGACAAACATCTTGGGTAGTCTGTAAATGTCCATTACTCACAAACGTTGGTCAGCATCTTTTCACTGTATTTTTATGAGCTGTTGGATATGTTTTGGTAAGCTGAAATGATATTGCCCATTCATGAAGCCAGAGAACTTTACCATTTTTTATGATGTTTTTTATTATTAAATCTTAGATGAGAAAGGACTACAGCGTTTCTCTGATTTACATAGTACAGGCTAGGGACTTCCTACAGCAGATTCACATCTTCAGCTATGCCAGAGTTTATTTTCTAGAAAAGTGCCCCAGGCATAGCCAATATCTAGGAGACAATGAATACACTATAAAGTGAATTGTGACCAAGTTTAACATTCTCACAACTCAAACCTCCTGATTTATTTCTGGTGTGAAATTATTTGGTATCACCTTTTCACCAAAGGTGAGAAGAAATGAAACTTGCAGAAACTACATGAGACCAAGGGAAGTGAACTTTAACCACAGCTGCCGGATATGCTTATTTCTGACACATGCTCCTTGTACACCAAGTCTGAAGGGATAAATTCCACCCTTGGTGAGAAATAGAACAATCCACACCATTCTTGAAAGAGTCAATGAATATACCTGCAGGTACCTTCAAGATTTAGTAAGGAATATACTATCATATTCCTTATAGAAAACCATTTATTTTATTTTTATCAGTCCAGTATTAAAATTCATATACCATTTTAGTGCAAGACCTTCCTACAGAGTAAGTACTTTGCTGTTTTTGCACTTGCAGATGATGCAAATTCAATACATACTGAAGATGCCCTCTCTGACTCTGTATGTACATTTTCTCTGGGTAAAACGACAAATATCTGGTTGAACAGAATTTGGAGTGAAGTCTTAAGACTGTTTTGACAACTTAAAGATATTTGGGAGAACAGAAGCCTGATACTGTTCTTTCTGACTTTTTTTTTTCAGGGAGATGAAACCCAGCAAGATCCTAAATACAGTTTAGGTTATACACACACACGCTCCCCCCCCCCCCCCCCCCCCCCCAAAAAAAACCCCTTG